>DWEM01000487.1:0-18716 GCA_018245935.1 Agara belti belti
GACCTCCCGATCGGCAGTCGCGCTAGCAACCGCTCGACCAACGAGGCAGTCACGCTTATTATGAGTTACTTAAAAAGTAAAAAAAAAACATTACCACGTTTTAACCTCTTCGAATTCTAACCTTGTTAATTGCTTTAACATCCAAGTAAACTCTGAAGTTCACGACGGCGTAAATAAACCTTCCCGTCTGTAGTACTAAGATAATAACTCCTCTTCCTGAAATACCGAAATGATGTACTGCCTAAGTAGCTTAATTGGCACTTGAGCATATTGATGTTGACAAACGTTCTAAGATAAATATTGACATTGTAGAGTTACGTCTACCTATTACTTAACAGAATCATTAAATACGGATCTGTTTATTTTAAGTTAATACGGCACCAACTTCCTTGATATGTACGAGTATGCGTCTCGACACATTTGCTACCCATTAATAAACTATTTCGCTTCTACTATGTTATGTTATTGGTGTATTAAGCAACAACCTATGGGAATACGCATAGTTCAACATACAATATGTTCGACAATCCGCAGTAGTTACGGGACAATTGCACGCACTTGACACTATTAGTTTAATTTCTCCATATTTATTTTTTGATTATACAATAACTTCACAGTTGGCTTGTATACGATGAGAAACAATTTTTCGTAAAAAAAACTGATTAGATCTACAGCTATTATAGCTATTACCTCTTTTGTAATATATTATGTTTACATCTTTTTTGAGTATTATTTACATATGGCTTCATCTTTTTTCTTCTTCCTACTGCTGGGCACGGGTCTATTCTGCAATTCCTGAAAACTTATATCATACTCCACCACTCTGCTCCACCCTCTCGCGCACAATAATAACAAGACAAAGAAACTTTTATTATCGATAAAACTCTAAGCGACAAGGACTTTATGAAAGCCAAAAGCCATTTTAAAGGTTTTATTAAACAAATTTTGATTAAATGTTTCTTTTTTTTTTTCTGGTACAAGAATTTCTGTCACTTTAAACAGGGAGTAAAACAAAAAGTACTATAAAAGTCATGATTACTTTGTGGAAGCTTTCTTAGTTCCGCCCGGTAATGACTTTCAAATAATAGTACCTACTATACTTACTCGTATATATTTCGAGTATTGTAGAACAGAAAGTTGAAATATTAATCTTTGATAGAGTCAAAGTAATTTTTCTTGTTGATTTGACTTGACAAGATATTTCGCATTTTGTTACTTACAGAAACAAAATACATGCTACATGCTGTGGCCACTCTTTACAAGAATTTTTTATTTGTTAATAGGCTTACATTCGACTACCAGTTCACCTGATGGTAAGAGTGGTGCAGTCTAAGAGGTAGCACGCTTGCCTAGAATTTACCTATTCTAAAAATATGATTGGTTAGAATATAACGTTTGATGTTAATTCATTATTTATATAATAAAATAATTTACACAATTTCTATAAATTAAATGTAAGTTTGTTTTCTGTACTTAATCAACAAACATTATAAAAGCTTCTTGTATGAGGCAGAACGATGTTACCTTCTCACGTGGATTCTGATTATTGTCGAAAAATATTGTTTTTTGCAGAATCAAAGTTCACTAGCCGATTATTAAAAAAAGCTTAAGTTGACAAAGACATTTATGATAATAATAAATAAACGAGGCACACCTGCAGTTTGTATTCGTAACATCGAATTAAACATTCAAACGGCGACGAATAGGGATGCCATTTACAGCAGCTGTCTATTTTAAGTCAATATACTCCATTTATAGCAACGATATTGTGTTACTTGATTTATTTATACCATATTTAACAAATTAAACAGCATTTTCAATTATAATAATTAATGGAAAACAAGACTGTGTAATGACAGCTTTGCGGTTCCCTCAAACATGATAATGAATAAATTTTTTCGGTAGAATTCATTACAACAGCTTATTATAAATCTCTGCTTTAAATAAAATAGAACGAGTCTTCAATAAAAATATTTATTGCTTTGTGAAACAAAGTATGCGATTGTTTTCTAATATCGAGCAATAAACATTTGAGTTATGATGTTGGAATCGATTGTTTGAATTGTTTAACGTATCTTGTATATTCTTGTTGTAACATTTCGTCGTTAGTAATTAAGAATTATTAATAAGTAAATCAGAATAGAAATGAAATTATTGGTCATTAAGTAAGGGGTATGTGTGCAAGACGGCTTTTCCACTATTCCGTATCTCCACCGATCCGCACTGACGCACTGAAGTATGCTCCAAGGCTGCTGCAATCGCAGGAGAGACCTGTTCCAAGCAGTAGGACGTTGCAGCTAAGTAAGACCTAGTAACGGAATCCAGAATTCGCTTAGACAACCAATGCTGGCTTTATCGGATGCCTGCGAAGTATGTTATGGCTCGGTCTTTACCTATATTTCTGTCAATCCAAATTTGTGTATCAAGGTTTGGTGCTCAAATTTCCCCGACAGATACATAAAAGCGCGTGCAAAACAATAAGCTATAAACAATTCTCACGTAAATATTCACTACATAGGCCTAAAACTGCACTCACTATGAGAGGAGACCTGCATTCAGCAGTGGACCGATAAAAGGGTCGAAAAAATATTTTTTTCCTAGAAAAGCTGTGCCTATGATTGTAATGATTTTAGGCTGCACTGTACACACTTTTATTATCGAATTAAGAGGAAGAGGACTATCGCTATAATCTTTTATAAGTTTTGATTAGTGGCTGGTCATAGTAAGTTTGTAATTACATATATACATTAATTTAGTTAGTATCAGTCAGTATTAATTACAGGCGCGTTGCTACTCTAGAAGTGTAGAAGATTCAGATGGTGTCTCTAGTATGTGTACTGCCAAACCGAATATTAATTCACTTGCAACAGGTAACGTTTCAAGCCGAAACACGAACTGTTATAATACCAAATCTCACGCGGTAGAAACTGATGTATTCCTATTAGTGCCTCAGGCAAATTATGAAAATGTTCTACTCGTTATGAAACTAGATAGGCAGGTTACTAAGCCTACTAGGTTACAGAATTACATAATAATAAACATGTTGAGACAGCTTCACATACTCGACCATCTAATTCCAAATTTGGTAGAGCCTGTGTTTTGCAGTAAACGAGCTGACGGCTGAAGAGCTATATGATACTACATTTATCCATTCATATACAACATTCGTTCTGTCCCGCCTCAGTAGATTACTGACTCAGTTCATTCATCAATGGATCAGCTGGCCGGTCAAAATTGTGGCAACCTCAATTACGAATTTTTGCTTACATTCCCTTTGGTTATAAAAATATGGCTTTACTTTTGATACCTACCTATTTAAAGCACGTGTGATGCATTCATAATATGTTACCCGATAAAAGGGGTACTACAATTTTTATCTATAATAAAGGCAATCGGTACACATGCTTCTCTATCGCGATTGTTGGAAGTCTGGAAGTTTTCCAATTTTAAATCCGCAGCAGCATTCCAGAAAATTGTATTTCTTTGTCTGCGCCGTTCTTCTCGAGCAAATCTGCTTTCATGATTGATGCGGCGTTGTCTGCCAAGTTACTAAAAGTTAATTAAGTCACGGAAACCTAATTTATACTCACGTTTGACGCTTGAGAGTACGAGTTTTTATTGCATTAATGATTAACGGAAATCGGGAAAGATATAATATGGGACAGACAGTATTTAATTTACTATAATAACCTCAATGAATAATATTAGTTAACCGATCCTTATTCTTCTGTATCACAAAAAATAAAATAAAATGTGTATGAAGAGTCGTCCGTAAATTAGCTTTTCCGAAACACCGTTCACTAATTTACAATTAAATCCAATCTTCACCTGTGTCTGCATTATAAAAAAATTTGAATTTTAAATAAAACAATTATTAAACATTAATGTAAGTCGCTGCATAAAGTGTTCTGCATGCGTGATATGATCAAAATACAGGTGGTAGTTAAATCTACTGACGAATGAACTCATTGTCTTGCTGGCGCGTGTGAATCATCTAATAAGCAACATTTTTAAAATACCATTAAATCACCGTCATGTGGTCACGTCGAGGTCACTTCAGTGTGTGTTTGGCTTAAATTCCTACAGAGAGCAATTAAGCTATGTACACTTCAATCAGTTTACAGTATACCTTTCGGTGATTGGACACAATTGTACGTTTGTCGCAGGTTTATTGGGCAAACAGCACGTTATTTGGAGACCCCGCGCTACCGGCATGCCGATAGACGATGCATACACCATTTTTTGCAATCTTTATTTTACTTAAAAAGTATTTTTTCACATCGCTACTTTTGTATTCTATTTTTGTTATGTGTATTAAACTATTGTTTGATACTTAGGTGTTTGACCGAATTTTACAAGATTCGGACCTTTAATTTACGATGGCTAAATATGCGCTTTGCTTATTAGAACTTTTCGAGGATTATGAGTAATGCTTGAGGAGAAAACAAAAGATTTCAAACAGTAAATAAACAGAAACATTCACACAACGTTTATTAATAACAATGGTAAAAATTAACAGGTACTATTTGTTTTTATACTGCTCTTATTATTAGTAAAGGTACGTCAATAACAAAAGCAGTTTTTCAAAACTTTGCAAATGAAAATAAACATTTGTAATGACATAATAAAAAGTCGAGAAATTTACCCAGCTGCTTACGCTATCGACAACAATTTCAGTGCATGAGCAAAGCTGCACTTCCTTTTTCAACCCTTTTTTTATTTTACTGCTAGGCACGGGTCTTCTCTCACAATGAGTACGCGTAGAGATGTAGTTAGCGGACTGTACACATCTTAGAGTACATTATGGAGAACTCTTAAGCTGTGCATGTATTCTCATGATGTTTTCCTTCACTCTTATCGCACAAGAAAGCATCTCAATAGTGCCACAGTTACAATAAGAAACCCTCTTTTATTCATTGTTCTGTTCGTACTTAGCTCCAGCCTGCATAAATTTTATCGAAGATTTTAGTTCATTGTAATCCTTATCGTCTTTACAGCTCAAATACGATCACAATTTAATTCGGTTTAGTTTCAGCGGATGAATATGACTTGTAAACTATGTTGAATTCTATAACTCCTGTAGGTACCTACTACCTACTATTGATTACTACTGCAAAACCATTGTTAGTCCCCCTATTGATGCAAATGTGTATAAAACATGGGCAATTACTGTGATTAAATGAAAGTATTCTGAGATTTTAAATAGAAGCTTTGCAGCCAATACCAATTAATAGAAACCAATCCAATTAATAGAAATATATTAATAGCTTTTGATCGTCTTATAAATAACCGCTACTTTAAAGTGTAATTCAGAAAAATATTTAACAATCAATCATATAAATAGTCAATAAAGTATAAATACAATTATAATAAAAGGTGTAATAAATTATTTCATTTAAATAGAAGCGCTTGAACTTATCGCAGAGTAATTCTAAACCAAATGAGAAAAATCTGTAAATAAAGATTTTTTTTTATTGAATATTAAACAAATATAATAAACTGAAGGTACGTAAACGAGTAGTCGTTACAACAGTTGGATAAATTGGGTCGTTCCGGCGGCATTATATCTTATCCCGTTTATTTGTATGTGAGCAGAGAACGGTACATACAGTTTTCAGTTGTGTGGGAATATCTGTGGTTAGTAAAGAGAACCTAATGGATGACAGCCAACATGAAAAGATAAGATTTTCATTCTCTTCAATTAGGCTAATTACTTATACATACAGGCTAATTACATCCCGGTGGATATTTAACGTGGTTACAGACCCTGATTGCAAAACCAGAGACAAGACTGCATCCAAGACAGACATGTATTTCATGAGCACATTTGTTGATTCGGTGTGTAATAAAAATATCTATATAAATATTATATCGTACGTATTATAATGATTAATTAGAGATCACTCTTTTTGGTTAACTTAAATGCCTCTTCTCTTTTAAAGTTCTTAGGATAATTTCTTATTTTTGTAAACTTTCTTACCTAACGCTGGATGCAATGACGTTCAACTGAGGTCTAAATCACTTATTATTTATGTATTACTAAATTACAGTAACTATTATAACTTTCAAAAACTTTACTTACACAATCAAAAAATATTTCGCCTTAGTCTAGAGATGCTGCATTAAGGAAATGAAGGTCACGTGAACCCTTATTTTCCATAGCTTTCAGTTGTATCCCTATTTTTTATAGTCTTTCCCCAATGACCAAAGACATAAACAAGGTGAAACTCATCACCAGCTGCTATGATGTCCAGCCGTTAAATTCGCCACCTCAGCCTTGCCAGTTTCAACAAAAGGAATCGGGAATAAAAATTCTTATCGCGTCTTGCAATAGTCGAATATACAACTGCTTCGACCTCCCTCTGACTTTTTGTAAGGCCGCTGTCCCACTAAAAGAACTCTGATGTTGACGACAGATGTAAACCTAAATTTTGTAATATACTATAATAGTTCTTCATTTACTTTATTTACTTTCCTGTTTATTGGATAAAAAAGCCACTTTACGCGAAACTTATAATATGTTCTTAGATATGAATAGCACGGAACTGAGAACAAATACGATTTTATATAATTCTAGGAGCCGTGCCGACTTTGCAAGGGTAACAACAAAGATAAATACGTTTGGAAAATCTATTATATAAATCTAATCAATTCATGGTCAGAATTATAAATTAAACGGAACTAAGACACGCAAAATAAGTACGATTTAAATATATTGTCTGTACGATCTATCTCTCTCTGTCTTTCTGATTATTCATCACTTTCCTCTATCGCCATGCTCTTGTAGTGGGACTAAAGCACAATAGTTTAGAGATATCGCAAGACCCTATCCGTTTATGTCAGGAAGAAAATTGAGGATTGAGTATTTCACCTTATATTTGGGAGAAGAAAAAACCACACTGACTTTTTCTGATACATTTTCATTTTAATCTTTAGGTTGTTACTTAGAGCAAATAACAGAGAAGTGTTTCGTTTAATGTTGATGTAGGTAGGTTCCTTACTTATAAATGTCTTGTAATTTCGAGAGTATTTCGCCTATATTTTTATGTACAAAACTTCCGATGCTTAAAGAAACATTCAGAAGTTAAGCGCTAGCATAGTAAATAGCATGGTCATATAAATGTATATTACATTAAAACCATTACGGCAATATGTGTTTCTCTGTAACAGACGGGAGTTCATAAAAACCATTTTCGTTATCAAAAAATGTCATTAAACCATCTTAAATAAAAACTACAATTTAGTTTGTTTTAATAAGCAAATTTATTGTTGAAGAAGATAAACACATGTTTGCTTAACACTTACGATATGTTAAGAAGTCTTCCAAAAATGACCAAACCTGTATTTGAATAAATTTAAGTAATTAAACATTTCCATAAATAATAATAACAATAATCGAAAATAAATAACAAATTGAATTAAAATACGTTTTTCTATTATGTTATAACATGTAACACCGCAAAAGAGTAGATATACGACATATAGTAATGAAGTCATTAAACCATTACACTTATAACTATTTATTTTTATGAATAATTTAGTTATACATCGTTGAGTTAATTATGTACATTTAATTTATAATTTCCTACAGTCGTCTTTCGTCTCAATATTGACAACATTCCACTTTAAACATATACACCACGCCAAAGTACTTATTTTAAGTTTAACATTACATGTAATAAACTTCGTAGCATCACAGTGAATTCATTTTTTCTATAAATTATATTGATTATAATTACATAATAATATATAATATATACATAAGACTTAATTAAATTTATGTGCAATACATATTTGATACACACTCGTACATTACTCGAATAATTCTTTATAATTCTATTGTACCTACATATATACCCGAAAATATTAAATGTTCCATGTTTACTGTAATTCTAATTTTTTTAAAGTTGTAATTATAATCCCAACAATATAATATACCGAAAATGATATGACATTTTGATATAACAAAGTTTTTCCATTACAATTTATTCATGAATTATTGTAAGTGTATAATTTTATTGTCTGTGTTCTTTTAAACACTTCTATAATTACTACGGTACATTTTAAGTGCAATAGATATTTTGAGTTTATATTAAGTCAAGTAAACAGAGCGTAAATTAATTGATTTCAACTTTAGTGGTTTATGTTGAGCCTCTTAATATTTATTAATTCTACGACATTTTAGTTTAGCGAATTAGGAAAGTGCCCTAAAATTAATTTGAGTGGAGCAGTTATTCTGCCTTGCTTACCGTCTCTAATTACACGTAGTAGTGAAACGAATTATTTATTACCACTGTACAAATAATGTATATTTATATAATTCAGTTTAATTGTGAAATAATAGGTTCACAATTATGTTTATTATAAATGCATTTCTCTACAAGTTATGACTAATTATTTTTATATTTAAGGAAAAGTCATAGTTAAGACAGTCTTTATTTAAAAACATTATCTGATATATATTTTCATATATTAAATTGGAATTAAAATTGAATAGAAATTGGCTACCTACTCTAAAAGAGAAATTTAATTACTAAATCAGTATCATTAAAATGGACATCAAAGGTAAATTTTATTATCGAAGAATATTCATGATTCCGCTATGATATCTGTTTGTACATAACAAATAAACGTTTAGTGCAACAGCTCGATTCTCAACTAAAGTAGATTGAAATACGACAAAACGAGTCCGACGAGTGGTTTTTTTGAAATTTGTCTAAGTTAAGATTTTATCTTAATTTGAATTTTCAAGTACACTTCGTTAATACAGAGATAATTATTAACTGCACTTGCCCTCTAAACACAATCAGAGTTTCTCGGTACTTTTTACAGACGCAGCCTCACGCGATCAAATCGGAATTCAGGATATTCAGGAAATATGAATATGTATGAGTGCAGTTTATTTCACGACGTATGGTCTGATTTCGTTACCCCATCATTAGCTTCTTTTAGCACTAATAAGCTGTAGAGTTAAACTGAAACTGATGATTCCTAACCAAACACCCGGACAAATATAATTTGGCTGTCATTATACGTCGATAATCGGCTGTTAGTAAGCTTGACGATGGTCGGGCTTGGATTCTCCCAACATTTCGCATGACTCCCGACACAAATAAAATACCCCGACTAACAATTTCTTGTACCTACATGGGCAGTAGTATACAAATATTAATTTCAAATTGACACGCTTTCAAGTCACGTTCTCACCCTCTCACTTATTCTATTCGTTAATGGATGGAACAGTATTAGTATCGTACAGTATTTAAATGCTTAAATGTATTTCCTTAGCTTTTTGAAATATTACCCATTAAAAAAAAAGTAACATTTTATTACTTTTATTTCGATTATGACCCAAAAATCCTGACCATTTGAAAGCTTGTCCAGATATTTTAGTATTTCAGTATTGTCAGATTAGCTGATGTAAAGCAGAACAAAATTTATTTTATGTTAAAATATAACCTGAAATTAAGCGACTTCGTCAATTTATCTATCTACGAATCTGTGCAACTACGACTTTATCTCACATGGGATTGAATGTTTACCTGAGCTTAATTGGAGAATAAATTGGAATGCCTCCTCCCGCAGAACGAATCAGTAACGAAATAAAACATTGGAATCGTTGACTAACAACGTGTAACAATCCAAATCGTCAACTAATTGAATCTTTTACATGATTGAACGTAGCGTACTTTATCCAGTAGGTATTGAAAAAAAAAATAAGGGAGCAGGAATAAGTTCTAAGTAATGCATAATGAACATAAATAAAAAAGCAAAATAACTGTTGGATTAGAAGTGAACACACGTATAGTCCTGGTAGTATAAACATTAAGTATACTTTGATGCAACACAGTCACTTATCCTTTCACAAAGCAAGCGCTGCTCGCTTAAAATATTCAAGTTTGAACATTTCAGTTTCACATGAGTTAGAACCTCCAGTTCCTTTCTGGAACCCAGCGGAACGAATGCCATGTCTGTGCTGAGCCATGTTTTATTCACGTTTCATGCACCGCTTGACGTACCTACGTTGGGCGCTCCCAGTGCACTTGACGTTTTTAAATACGGCAGGAACCGAACACGCTGCAAAAACTACCCGCCCCGACGTTTTATATCCAGTCACGTTATCCCAGCCATTGCATTGAATTATGAGTATGGTTCACTTTGATGCGATCCAGGATTTAAATAGAAATTTCATATTCGGACCGATTTACTAATTACATATGTCTGTTTGAATTTGATTTAGTTGTAGCGTTTGAAGCTTTTTTAGTTTTAAAAAGAACGATCCTGTAGAGCACTTACAAATAAGATGCCGACTTTGCTTAGTAACAATATATATAAATAAAATAAGCGTTGTATACGTGTGAAAACACAGTAAATATATACCTTTCCGTAAAGAAAAATTAAGGGAATTCCTAACCTTAATAACGGTAAAAAAACATTTGCGTTTATCTAACTTCAAATGGCAGCTATCACTTGCTACAAGAAGTAACTTGTTGTGATACAGATCAAGTAAGTACGTTGTATACGTGTAACTTTTCAATTGCATGCATCACCTATTGCAGCTTCATTTTCTTACGTACTTTTCATCTTTCTTACGACAAGAATTTTATGACGTGGTTGTAGCGTAACATATGAGTACAAGTAGATCCTACCTTAAATACAATGAGTTGTGTAAACATTCGCTATATTTTAGAGTACGATGTAAATAAAAGGAGATAAATGGAGAAATGAAATATATAATAATAAAAATAAAATTAATTTTATCGTCAATTGAATAAATAATAGCTACATAGTAAAGTATAATGCTCTCATAAACTCGTTGTTTATACAGAAGAGATTATAGAGATATATGTTAAATCTTCAATCTCTTTGAGCCTATTGCTTCACCGTTTTACGGTAAAATCCGGTATTAATAAGATAAAATCTTTGTGATGCGCATTCATCTAGTTGATACTGAATTCTGGCTTTAAATTAAATTTCACTTTACTCCTTTAATAGGTTGGATGTTTCCTCTCTAATAAAACCGTTCTACGACCGTATCACTAAACGTAATCATTAAGAATCGTTTTGAACACTGAGGCTTTGTGCGTTCATAAAGTTGTTAAATGATTTAATTATAATAAATGTCACAAGCCTGCAAAAGGGTAGCATGATCCCACATTAAAGTACGTATTTACTAACTTCTTGTTGGGAGTATAAGAAAACTCGGATCTTATAAAATACACAACAATACATAAAGTTGCAATTGTAACCATCTTTTATGTTAGTCGTCCCTGTGAAAAGTACTGTGCATAATATAAATTTCATTTCCCTTAACAATTCCCTTACTTCAAGTTACTCGAAATTTTCGTACTTATGCTCTTTATCGTACCTACAAATATCGCTTTGGATTATTTAAGTCAATATACATTTACAGTTTTATAAACATATGCCCATACGAAATGTTTCCACAGAGGCTGCTACATTATTGAGTGAAAATGATTATTTTAATGTGTTAAAATGTGACGACTACAATGGAACAAATATTTCCTTAAAACAAGATCAAAGAACCAAAACGTAATCAACCCAAAAATGAAAGTCATTCGTACTCGCTATTAAGCGAGAACAGAGTGCACCACATGCACACTATTTATTTTATTTTGCTGAAATAGATTTATGATAATTTGAAAAAGAGTAATAATTCAAGTTAGTTTAATCCGACCACCTAAATTGCACGGTGCGCACCTAAATGAACAACCTACGATTGTGATCAAAAACGCTTCTTAATCCGGTGCAATCCAACCAGGACGACTAGAATGACCTTGACAGAGGATTTATTCAAGACAACGTGCAAGTGCTTATACTCGTAGATCTGGCAACCATAGTGTACAATTTATCCAAGTTGAGAACTGGTGTATCAGAGCTTTTATTCGAGACGAGGAATGAATTCCACGTAATCTTCTGTAGACAATGTTTGCTACCAGACGCTGAACCGACGTATACAAACGCACGGAATTTTTAACGCCGATAAAGTTACTAAAACGAAATTGATAATTTACAGTTAATGCCAGTATACGGAGAGTATCTACTTGTAGCTGTTATTGTCATAGCCAATGTAGATTTGCGATAGCAAAACATACATACATATCAAAGATTACTTGTGTAATTGGCGATATACCAATCGGGCTATAAAACACAAGTAGCGCCATGACCGCGGATTTAGTCGCAAAACAGAAGAACAAGTTCTGATTCCATATTGTAATAAACCTTGGAATGACAAGAATCATGAAAAATTATAATCTATAAAATTTCAGTTGAGGCCACTATCCAACAATTGCAATGAAGTATGGTACGGCTAATGATAGAAAAACAATTACTGATGATATAAGACACATACAAATAAGATTTCTTTTTCACCAAGTCTAAGCGTCAAGCATCACGCCTGCGGTATATTAGCGGATTTTTCTTTTTTAAAGAAAAATACCTCAATTTGTGAACTATCAGTAAAATAAGACAATTAAAAACACCATTTTACACATTGTATATTATTAATAACAATATAACACAACAAATTCTTTGAATGGAGTGTTTCCTTAAATTCCTTTAATTTACCATAATTATGGTACAATTAGTATGGTTGATTTACAAAATTGTCGGTAAAGTTTCAATAAAATGAGATTGAAAACATGAGAATACCTTTTTTATGTATTTAGTGAGATGAAAAACATTTACGACATGTTATAACGCTCTTTTGTTATAAATAGTACCCTTTGCAAATAGTTTTACGAATAAATAGTTGTATAATTGAACAAATATAAAATGTAAAGAATTCGCTAGGGTATAATCAATTGCAATAGAGACAAGCCAACGTAAGTAGAAACGTTATTTAGACGCAACTCTCCTTCGTGTTCGCAAGCAGTGGGGTCCTGGTGGTGACTACTTCCCTCCGTCGGGGTAACGTGCCAGAAATCATGTTTCGCCGGTCTTCCATTAGAGTACAGACACTCTGAAACAATATGTAAAATTATTGGCTGCCAGCCCAGATTTGATTACTAATATATAATATAATAATCACAATTTTTAGTAACTATCTGCATATTATTATACATATGTATATACATTATACAGTACATGACTTGGTTTAACAGAACCCCATATTATGAAAGTTTTAGATATAGTTAAGGGGATTTGTAGAATGAACATAGCTTTTCGCTTAAACAGAGGTATCATAATAAACACTTCCATTCCTTATTTGTACTCTAAATTAGAAAAAGTTTCATCTGCATATTTTTGAGTAACCATAATATACAAGAAATGTTTTTTTAACGCTGTTTTTTACGTTCTTGGAAATTAAACATTTCTTGATTTAACTTACTATGACAAAACAGTAAGTTAAATAACAGTTGTATTAAAGTAACAACAAAGTGCAAATTAATGAATAAATATCTAAAAACAGTACAAACAAAAACATTAAAAACTCTTATACATAGGACAAAAGGAAACTAACGTATTAGTTCGCTTTCCGATGCTATTTCTAAATGAATTAATTACATCAGTACAGAACTGAAATGAAATAGACGGTTCATTCATCGTTATGTTCGATATAATTCAATGCGTGTACACATTGAAAGCCATATTATAAAAGGAGACTGAAAGCATTGCCGTTTTCACAAGCTGGGAAGGGAAAGATCTATAGCTTCAGTAAAATATCTTTTTTAAATCATTTTTGTGCTATAATTTACTTTCTATTCATACCTGTGCATCAGAAGTTGATGTATTTGACATGTGGGGCGTATTAAATCTTCCGTCGTACAGGTTGTGTGCGCTTCTAGATGATCCTACGGGGGGCGAAATCACAGCTCCATACGGAGGAGGCTCTGGGGGCCGTTCCAAAGCGCGCGTGCAATTGAAATCTGACAGAATTACACAGAATGTTTTTTTATGTTGAAATTTTTGCAAATTGAATTTAAAAAATAGTCATGCCACTTTTTATATGTATATGAATACAGGACTCCTTTGTAGGTATTTGTATACTCGTTTGAAACAGTTATGATGGCAAACAATTTAACACATACGGCTTCAGAACATAATTTCCATATTTTAAGGTAAACAATGAAGGTGCTATTATAGCTAATAGTATGCAGTGGTGGTCGTACTGAATTACGCCCGATTATGCGCGACTCGATCTCGGCGGAGGATCGTTATACTCGGCATAGTAGGTATCGTTCAGAATGCCTTATACATATATGTATGTATACTTCAAATATTTTGCCGCTTTTTATTGAGAGCTACGTGAAAAGTTTGTTCTATACAAATGATAATAGATAGTTTAGGAATATATTCAAAAACAAAATATCATTTCTAAGGCAGAAATTGTCTTATAAAGGAAAGTCAATTATGTTGTTGAGTGCATTGAACAAATCACTGGCTAATAAAAAAAATGATGTACTCTACCGTAAGATAGACCAGGAACAATTTATTTATAATTAGCTATTAATCACAGTTTTGTCTCATATACGTTAGGTATGCAGTGAATTTAGGCACAATGAAGGATATTACTAAGTTCTCTTATAATAATATTATTAAGTTTACAATATTACGTAACATCACTCATGTAAAATTTCTTCGAACACAACTACCATCTCCTACGTATAGAGACCTAACTTTTATAACTTGTGAAAATCTCGCAAAGGTACAAAGACGAGACTACCAGCATTCCATAGACACATAGATACTTCTGTGTCATCGCAAAATATTGGCAAGACGCAAAAATGAATTTCATACATATATCTCATCCAATTTGTATGTTCTATTCAGAAATATATATACTTATGACCAATTGCCTATTCTGCTTATTGTCTTGTTAATGCGCTTGTTATCAACATGTAAACTGAAGGCTACTTCACTTCAGCTCCACTAAATTATAATAACCGGATTTATTGCAGATGGATCGATACCAATTAAATGGGCTGAAGAGATTTTATAAGCTGCGGAAGATGTAAGAAACAGTTATTAAGTAGGAATCATCCTGACGTTTCAACAGTGTCCATTCGTGTTGTCCTTCTTCAACGTTTTAACGATAGTAATTAACTAAGACAATTTTCTTTTGCACAAGAAATGTGTAATTTTTATGATCGTGAGCTGTTTGCTGTTTACAGGTATAGGTATTAAAAGCTCTAGGCACAGTTTATGAAGTCGAAACTTTAAGATCGTTAGTATTTGCGTTTTATAATAATGATCAAAAACAGTCACCGAGACAGATTAATAGAGAGTGCCTTATGCCAGTTTTGTGGGCGTTAATACAAATTAATACCAATCTAGTGCCGGTGATTAAGAAATTTAATGAGCCCAAATCAGGTTTCGCGTTTTACAGAAAATATTGCGTTAAATTTTGAATTAAATTTGGTATTGGTTAAATACATAGTTACTCAGAAAATATATTCTAGTACATGTAGGAAAAAAATATGCCGTTTAAAATAGTAAAGGCTACAAGATAAACTCCGATTATGTAACTTCGGTGTTACCTTTGCAGGATTCTTTTGATTTTTTTTGATTAGGCGGATATTTTAGCTATTTCTTTGTTTACGTCACACGTCACAATGGTGATCTCAAGGCATCCTTTTATCGCACACAAACACTTACTAAAGCTTTAATTTCCGGTTGGATTTTCCTCTACGGTTGTGTTCAGAAAATCACTGACACTGTACAGTTCCACGAAATTATTCTATCTATTTGATATCTCAGCTCCAACAAAATTAAACTGAAGTACTTTCAATTTCGTTTTGTGGCATTTACAGCGAAAAGTATTTGTTTTATAAATCTATCAACACCTAATTATTTTACAACACAATTTAGTTCTGAAAAGTGGTAAAACGAAAACTATAAAACTTACGTTAAACAAGTTTTCAAGGTTTCACACACCGAGATTCATTACAATTATATTGATATTGGCAAACTTTTTGAAAGTTTCCTATTATAAGTTTAAATTTCTTAAATATGCGTCAAATAATTAACACTTCATTTATTTTTATAATGTTATCTTCTATGGCAGAATACTTTATTTATTATGACTTCAGTTCAAAACATGGTACAACACTTTTTCATTCGTTGCTTTTGTTTCGACGTGAAACAATTTATCTATTCACATTATAATAAATTTAAGCTCATTAAAATTTGCGTGGATGATAGTAAAAGTATAGAGTACATCAAGCGTGTAATTAGAAAACACACAAGTTACCTTTCCCCAGCGGCACCACGTCCGGGTTCTTCTCATCAGGCTGTGTCGGCGAGTGGTTTACGTTTTCTACAGAGCCTTTGTAAGTCTTCACGGTTGGCGGCGGAGCTAGATAACATTATGAGGTATGTTTACAATCTTTGATATAATGTGAACATTTACATTTTATTTCACAAAAATACAAGGACCTACCTACCTACCTTCATGAAATAATGTTACCTTAAAAATATTATTTAAGATACAATATTTTACTATTTTACTACATGCTTTTCATTATTGTCAGGTTAATGATCTCAATATGTAGATGAAGCACGTTAGGTTTGTAAGCCTAGATATATTTGGCACTCAGTGCTATCTGCCTACGCCGTTAAGGCCCTAGCGTGATGGTATAATAATGATAATAATTGTAATGTGTTATTTCATGAAATATAGGTACTCGTGATAGGTACCTTAAATAATAATAATTGTGTATAAGAAATATGTATTTTATTTACTTTATTTATTTATTTGCCAGTGCAAAGAAGGGGCCGGCACGAAACGTTTACCCGTAATACCCAAAGACACAAGCTTTGGCAGAAAGCTTACAAATTTCGACACCGGAAAGGACCAACAAAATATTAATCCGTATCAACATCGTCCGTTGCACATACGTGTAGATTCACATAGCGTCGAGGGAAAGAGTTTTAACTCTCTTCGTATTGATAACTTTAATTTCTTTTTATTAAACACTGATCTTAGTAAACTTATAATATTTGATAGAATAATGGAAATTATTTCCGAGACTAACAAATCCGAAAACGTACCATAAAGATGCAACAAGCGTTACTAAAAATTACCCCTTGTGACATATTTCAAGCAACACTTTCTCTTTTACACATACATCTATAAAGTGTATTTCTGTATATTTTGTGCACTGCTCACTGCCGTCCAAGGCTGCGACGCTATGGTAGCCGCAGCAAAGATGTGATACATAATTTTATCATAATTTGATAAAGTCATGTAGTCCCTCAGTCACAGTTATATGAAAACTAAATTAGAAAAGTTATGTTTAATTTGTGAAATCTATCAATATATCTAATATTTATTTGTTAACAGTTCTGTAATCTTTTCATAATTTTTTATTATTCAGTTCGCGTAATTTTCTTCTCGTAATTAATTTTGAACTGTATATATAGTACTTTCGAAACTTAAAACTTTGGTGTAGTTAGGGGTTTGTCTGAGTTCATTGACCTATATACAATATTTTAACCTATTTTGGTTGTTGATTTTTAATATAGTGGTGCCAACAAAAGGAAATTTTTGGCACAGAGCTTTATCTACCTTTCAGCTAAAATGTTTAACTAGAATAGTGCGCAATTCTGATAATAATTTAATGTAGGTATTGAATTTAATGACTCCTTATTGTTATCACTATCATTATGTCGAATATATCTCAACATACGCCAGAGTAATGGTGCACTTACTTGGTTGCATTGTTTTATTTATACAATTTTTTATTTTTTATTATATTCGTGTTTGTCCGTACTGCGCGTCAAAAGGAAAATAGGTCCACTGCAAACCAGTGGCCTTAGCTGGCTGGCCTTTTTCGCTCAGTAGCAACTATGCTGATTTATTTATTTTATTTTATTGTAAATTACATATTGGTAACTGCTTTTTAGGCTGCTTGGCGAAATGAATTTGTTCTTTCTTTCTTTGTTTCATTGAAAAATATCATTTACGGTTCTATTCTTATTCATATTGTTGTACTTCCATCTCCGACAACGGCTTGTCGCTAATGGATTGAAAATAGCCACTGAATCTTAGCCTTTAGTAACAAACGTAGCACTGTGCAGTCTTCGTGTAAGCTGTAAATTTATCACAGTGTAATCCGTAGCGATTTCGTGATCGAACTGTACCTATTCAATACCCAAAGAGGATCATATACATCCTGTATTTCCTTTGTATATATACTCAAAGTATCTTGCAGTTTATTACTTAAAAAGCCTATCGTATATGCCTATTCAATAATAATAATGTAACAACTGATATCTGATCTCATGCTAGGCTGAGTTAGTGCTTTGGTTACCAGTTAGCTGATAGATATAAATATTAGACGTGGATGGAAATCGAATCCACAACCGCCAGCTTCCCTAGTCAGGCTCACTGACCGCCGGATCAAAAGGCCAATTAACTAAACTCTACTTCGTTTAAGTAACGTACAGAGTAGATGCTATAATCATTTCGTAAATTTTCAACACTATTTACAATTTTTATATAACTAGCAGTTCAAAGTTTTTCATTCTGTTCATATTAAACTCATTTTCATAGGGTACAAAACAAAAAAAAAATATTACATTGAGCGCAGTCCACTTATTTAATTAGTACCTCGAAATTTCCATCAAACGTATGTTACAATTGGAAATCAAACGTCTAATAATTATAACGTTATTATTTTTCTAATTTAGAATTTCTAGTAGCGACTCGGAGTCTGGATGTGTGCCCGGTGCATGGCAATAGGCTCACCACC
>DWEM01000488.1:0-18707 GCA_018245935.1 Agara belti belti
TTCTAATTTAGAATTTCTAGTAGTGACTCAGAGTCTGGATGTGTGCCCGGTGCATGGCAATAGGCTCACCACCTATTTGTGGGCTCACCACCTACCCATTGTGGGACTTAAACGTAACTGGTGACATGTGGGGATGTATTACACTCCTCTGCCTACCCCTTCGGGGAATACAGGCGTGATGTTAAGTTTTACAATATGATACTATTACAATACAATTTCTCATGATAAGAAGATACAAGTACATACTCACAAAACTGAGCGATAGGCGCTGCTATCATACAAGTAGCGATTTCTTATATGTAATGTAATGAATACCTCGAGTAATGAAGTATTTAAAGATTTACGGCTTTAGACAATTACAAACACAGCTATCCGATTTCAAATTAGGCAATTGAATGCCTGTGCTGTGGTAACCGGACAGCTGAAATACGTACTAATACTTATATAGATATTTTTATTACATCCAGACAGAACAAACAAATGTGCTCATCGCACAAATGTTTGCCCTGGATGGGAATCGAACCCACGACCTCCGGTTTTCCAGTCAGGGTCACTAACCACTTGAGGACGAGGCCTGTCATCAATGTTATATATATAAATAAAACAGGACTGTATTTTAATTTGTAATGTGAAATTCTGTTAAAATTAATTCCATTTTATGCTCTTTAAGGTTTCAAAATGCTGCAGAAGTTGGGTTGGACTGAAGGCGAAGGTCTTGGGGCCGAGGGCACCGGAATCGTGGACCCTGTGAATAAGTAAGAGAATATATTAGTATCAGTGACATTGATACTATTAACATTTTACTTGCTTGTGTAAGCAACTGTATAAGCATTATTAGAGTAGCTTTTACTGGCATTTATGACCATTTTTCTTTTACCAATCTCTCTGCATCACATACGGTAGGTCATATATTGTAATAAATACTAATGTGTCTATATTTTCCATAATTCATTGATCTTGACAACGTGATAGTGGCAGTGAGTGATATTTTTTTTCATCACTAACATTCAATACAATACGCACATAAAAACGTGTGTAAATAATAATAATAATATTTTAAAATAAAAAACAGCAACTACCACCTTTGCGCTACCTGCCTTAGACAGAACATAAAACTAAAAATTAAATTTATTATATAAATATTTAACATACTACTAGCGCCATCTTGTGTAAAGATTCGCATCATAACATTATTATCAATCGATCGTTTTCCATAGTGAATGTAGTACAGTTTATCCATCACAGATGTCGCTATAACTAAAACGTCATGATGTCTGCTTTTCCCAGCGGTGTGTGCGCGCATCGTAAAAATTTACTCTCACGATTTTTCCCTAACGCGCCGAAAGAAGTATAACTTCAAAAATCTATAAAACGAATCGAACGTATTCCATTTCTTTCGCTAGGGCAAAACAACCGGTTCAAAACTTAGGATTGGGAGCGTCTACCTCCGACGTGGTGTTGGCCGAAGACGACGAGTTCGACGCGTACAGGAAGCGAATGATGCTGGCGTACAGATTTCGACCGAACCCATTGGTAATTACTTGGTTCCACTGATGTATCGATAAACTCCTAAACTTCTGACAGTGTTAAGTGTTCACTGCATACACGCCTAACGAATGAACACTGCGCCCGAATTCCAACAATTGTATGCAGCAGTTTCAGAGTTCAACAGACGCGTTGCTAAGACTTGAGCGTTGTGCTATATATTGTTTATGGTTGATTCTAAAGTCCGTATACATAGGCCAGCCGCACCCGACTGATCATCAGTTGCATCAGCTAGCTTATCGTGACGATGTTACTGAAAGCTAAATGAAATGTAGTAATATCTTATGCTTAAGAATCATGTGATAATTTTGACCATCTGATGTCACGTGGTCACTACTGCATCCAGTCTATCAGTGTTGGTATTTGTGAGGTCAGACTCACATACATTACTGTTCTTGAAAGCGACACAACATTTGCTACTTTAAAATGAAACAACAACATTTTTATTATTAAAACATAAATAATATTTTCATGCTATCTTTTCTTCTAAAAGGCCACAGTATGTTATCAAAATTAATATTTTATCAATATATATATAAAAATTGTACCTATTTTCAGGTCTTTGTCTCAATATTGTCAAGATCGTTTGTTACTGTTGTACAAATATTCTCTTGTGTGTTAAAATTATGCATGTGTATAGTGTTGTATCGCTGTGTTAGAATGTTTGTAATCATGTACTTCGTATCTATGTGAAACTTTATATTATTTTTTCTCAGAATAACCCAAGAAGGCCATATTATTAGTGGTATGCCGTGAAAAATGACGATGATGAAATACTAATGCCTGCAAGAAGACAGTAAATGTCATCGTTACGATGATTTATATATAGATTTATATACGTTTTTGTCGTATGTTTCTTTAAGAGCACCCTGAAATAATATTTCATAGAAACTAAGTTGTTTTTTTTGTTAAGTATTACACTTATTTGATAAATACATATATAATTTAATAGGTTCACATATATTTCTTTGGCTGTTATTTTATTTTTGATTCAGAGAAAATTTAAAAACTGAATTGTACTTTTTAATAGATATTGTCAGTATTAAAAATTAATGGTTGTATTAATTAAACGTCATAGTATTGAAATTATAATTGCGTTTGTATGTAATATTAATATTTCAGGGCTCTGTTAATATTATTGAATTGACAAATTATATTTACATGTTTAAAAAATAACATTGTTATTTTAAGCCAATAAATTGTGTCTTCAGCGTGTTATCGAAACTGAAATAAAATAAACGAGTAGTGGAGATACCATCTAATTTGCTTCCAAAATACGTCCAGCTTCCAATTTCCAATTTAAGACTATTTTTCGCTCTTTTATAGAGAAATTTTGATAAATAATAATTTTTTTGGCCTTGTGCCAAAAGTTGTATTATGAATATTTACATGTACGAAATTTAATTTAGGCGCATTAAATTGAATGAAATAGTTATTTTACATTACATCATAATGTGCGATAGGAATTATGATGAATAATTTTTTACTTCAGGCGAGGAATTTTAAATGTAATTATTGATGTTGCGAGGAAATTTTCTATGAAATGCGTTTTGTTGTAAGATGTAAAGCTAATTGGTAAGGAATATATTTAACGATAGTAGTATATGTATATTATGTATTGTAACATGCTAACGGGCGTCTATCATTGCGGTAGACTGGCAGTAAACCTTAAACTTGTGTTTGGGAAGAGACCAGCGATCGACTTTGCAACGACAAGAATTGTCGATTATTATGGTATATTAAATATTATGATATGGAGTTAAATTGGCGCATATTATAAGTTCTCTTTAGTCTAATAAATATTAGAAATGCGACAAACAGATAATAAATTCGAGTATTTAGGGTAGATTCGAGGGAATCTCGCAAAGAGTGTCCGGCTGTTTCAAAACAGTTGTGTTTAATCTTAATGTTTTTTTAATACAATTTTGGTAAAAAGTAATAATACAACAGTCGCTGCGTATAAGACGTACTGGACTTGCTGTGTCCGCAAAACGTATGTTTACAAAGTGATATTTAGTTACGAAATTCCCCGTTTCCTATATAGTGGCTTCTGGATAAAGCGATAATAAAAATAGTGTATTAATTGTTTCTCCATTATACGTAGAGTTTGAATTGAACTTTGTCTTTGTAAGCGTCCAAAGTACTGGCTGTTTACACTCCGCGGGCGTTGCTAATAAAGTTTTTTCTTTATTAAACCAATTTTTTTTATGTCAGTCAATACCGATAATGCTCTGTAAATTTGATTTACCACAAATTCTTCACAATCTTGTAGTAGTATGTAGTATTTTAGATATTTTTAATGCTACTTATGTTGTAGTTCCCACACAATATTCTAAATATTAAGAATGATTATTGTTGTTGTTTTTTTAAATAAACAATTTAAATATTATTATATTTTTGTTTTTGTTTTTACCCTATACGATCCTTTGGTAAGTATTCTCTGAAACTACAATTTTTTGTAGTGTTGTATCTATGGACCTTTGAAAGCAGTTTGATGATTTAAAAGATATCTGCCGCGGTTTGTACTAAATCATTTATTACCAATTGATGTTTAAATTTGTAGTACTTGTTAAAATAACCAAGTTATTATTGACAAATTCGGAATAAAGTACAAGCGCAGTAAGGAGTTATTGTTTTCAGTGACAACTTATGAAATTGATATCTTTTCATGAAATGCACTTGTGTACCTTTGCAACAAGTGGCTACGAAGGTCGTAGATAATGAAAGAGGATTTTTCAATCTCATTTGATTGCTGATGACTCAAACGCCTTGTATGATAGGCGGCCGCTCGCCGCAGGCGCAGTTGCGTCCGCGCAGTTTAATTATAGCGGTCAGTGACAAATTATTTTTATCTATCGTAGTCTGTAGATTTTCCCAAAATTCAGTTTTCATGTGAACTACACGCCGAACACACGTTACTGGATTTATCAGTGTACTTCATCGTAAAATTGATAAGTGATAAAAACTCTTATTTTAACACTCAATGAAATGAGTTTACGCAAAAGTGCAAGTTACCAAGTATTTCGTCCAGTGACTTACTGCAGCAGTGATACATCTACGTCTACAAGTTCCGCAGAAAATGACACGCCATTAAAAAGGTAAACACATATATAAACAAACAGTTAATTATATATTTACGCGTGGGTTTATTACCAGTGAGTATTGCGTGGTTTTCCTACAGAGTAATCGTTATATGTCATTGATGATGGATTAAGCGGAGATTAATCTGGCTAAACAACGAGCTATACAACGACCATACGCAGCTATAGGTGCAGTGATTTAATCCAAATCCACTTAATAAACCTTAGGGGACTTTTTATCTTGAGTAAATAGAACGTAAATATGATATAGGTACCTACCTACGTGCCGAGAGTTGATTTGTGATTGACTCAGCTATACCTAACTATAATTTAATAGATTCTCTGTGCTGACAATGATTTGTACTGGTGTTATGCTAGGAATGTCAACATTTGATTTTTGTATACCTACTTAATAAAAATTAATAACTACTACTGAAAAACGGAATAAAAAACTACAACAGTTCAATTTTCATTAGCGTTTACTCGCTTCGGTGACCTAACCTTATAGTCATATCTCTGACTATTATGTATAGTCTGATCTTACTGCTATATATAACAATATTAACTTAGTTACCGGTAAAAAAATTGTTTATAAATTGCGCGAGAAACCTTGTTCGTTTAAGTAAGCGCTGCTTGAATACATCTTATTTTCTGTATTCTTTAGATTTAACCGCATATTACGGTCATCTGTAATCCGCCAATGGAGTTACTTCACAAAAAACGGAAGCAACTTGAGAACAAGGGGTCGGTGTGTTTCAGAAACAGGCCTTTGTACAATTGTTGTTGAAGGTAAGCACGTGTATAAAGTAGCTATTATTTCTATTGAAAATGAGTGTCTCGTAGATATTGAAGAAATATCGTTAGAAAATAAGCAATAATTTAATATTATACATGATATGCTAGTATCTAAGTTATTAATAAAATATACCTACCTGCTTAATCCCACCATTATCGTGGACCATTATATTGTTCCACTGTTGGATACGACTTCCTCTCGCTAAAGGTCATATACACCTACGTATAAAACAGATGATATAACTGTGTTGTGTTGAAATATTAATCATCAACATTTGATATTTAAGCTTGGCACAGACGGAATCATGTTTAACATATTTTGTATTTTAATGTTCAAATTAAAAAAATCGTCTAAATAGTCCTGTTGGAAACCAACATTATATAAAGTAGAGTGCAGGCGTAAAACATAGTGCACAGATATAGCAATGCATTCTTGTCAGATTTCTCTTCAGTGAACGATGATCACTACATATCAGAATGAATGATTAATTAATGTCGACTTAGTTCTAGCTAAATATTTATTTATCCTTTACAATTGTTAATAATGAGCGGACTTAAGTTCAGGCGGCATTTTTTACCAGTCAACTTGAAATCATGATTTCGCCCCAGCAATAGATGTAAATGATAAAATGCATAGGGTGATTGATATTGTTTTTATTATCGTCTAGATTGTGACTACTTGGGCATTCCGCATGTATCACCACGTCGCTCACTGCAGGTCAGCAGAAATGACTCCGACCGGGCGATTGTTCCAGAACTATCTTTTGAGTGAGTAGAAATCATTTCTGGAATAAATCATTTAACAAATACGTATATAATAATGGATTCTCAATTTGTACCTACTGGTAAGGCAGATGAATACTGTATTGCCGAAAATCGTTGTCTAACATTTTTTTTAAACAATTCATTTAGATACATACAGTGGAAATAATATACTTAATATAAACTATGACTTTGTCATCGCTGTATAAAGCCAGTTGCCAACTATTCGTGCGAGACGTCTCCTCATACTGTCTTAGGTAGCATATAGCTTACGATGGAATTTCCCAAATACGTACGGAAGCAGAAATACATAGGCACGAAATGGGAAAATGGTCAGCTGTGTTATTGAGTCATCCAGCCTTCATCGGACACATACATGCCAACGACCTTCTTCACTACGCATTTGTTAATAGTGCATGCCTTTGTCTTCTGATCCGATCTGTACGTACAAGTAGTATTTTAAGGTCGTAATCAATACCTATATTAGGTAATGTTTGTACCACAATTATAGAATTTATAATTTCTACCATTTATTTTATATGTTTACATACGTGCATTAAACTCTACAATGGATAAATAATTACTGTTTTCTTTTTGCTATAATTATGTTTGTTGCGACGACATAAAAATGTGTATTGATTGACGAATGATTGATTGATGATTTGAACAATATAACATATGGGCTTACGTGGTAAAACAATTTTATGACACGTTTTTATTACAAATTGAAGTCATTTATTATTGCTGATAAATAACTGCAGTTTGAAGCAAATTGCATAATTTTTGTTGCATTGCAGTAAATCTACGGAGATTTCAATTTAAACTTTGAGATGCTTGCCAAAAATACTTCAAGGTAGCAAAATTTTTTCTTCCCTAAATTTTTTTTTATATTAAGTTGTTGGTTTTGTCGTTGAATTTTTTTATAATTTCCTCTTGTTTGCATTTCTAATTAACTTTATGGAACTCAGTGTTAAAATTTCTCTTTTGTTCTCTATCACATAGTGTGGGAATCGCCGCTTCTACTTTTTCCACAAACTACCTCGATATCAATAGTAAAAGCACAGATTGAAAATCTTCAAGCGTTACAAAGACGAAATTGCCGCCACTTTTCCTATCATACATCAGATTGTAATCAATATTATGCGCGCTGCACCATTGCGCATGTTTCACCAGAAGGGAGTATTATTCAAGCAATATTAGTATCAACGGTTCTTTCTTCTTGGTCTATAATCCCGTGCACTGAAGAGTGGATCAGTTGACAGGTCTGATTGTTAGGGCCAGGGACAGTATGGAAGTGTACAGTGAAGTGGACGGAAAATATATTAAAAACCGTAGACATTACTTTCTATTAATGTAACTACATATAATAAAGCTCAGTTAAAAATTTCCCTACAATTGTCGGCAAATCGGTTTTTTGTTACGTTGTGTGAATAAAAATGTGGTGTGGCTTTTGACAATTATAAGCGTATTCATACGTTCCTCAATTAGATAAGCTTAATTTAATTTAAAACGAGATGATATTTATGACTTACAAAAACTGCTCCCACTAACTGGTATGACGTAGAGGATTTACATACGTTAAGAAGTTGCTATTGGATAGGTTTAGAATCATTATCGTTCGTGTATTAACTCGCTTATGTGAATGAAAAGTATCTCTTAATTATGAATGAACCATACACGACAACTTTTACATTGTAAGAAAAAGCTTGTTATCTATTACCGTCGCTTTTATATAAGGGCAATTTACTGCCATGGAAGGTCCAATTAATGTTAAAGCTAAACTCTAATTATGTTTAGCCTGATGTCACATTAAATATTTAAAATAATTCATACCTACTAGATAGCGGGAATAATACTTTGAATGTTTTTGTCATTTCGGGTGTCCAATAATTTGTATGATGACATAATATTGCATAACAGATAAAAAATTTAAATTGGAACTATCTAATATTATAATCCCATTAACTTGTAAGTCATCATTGAGGCCGATACTTTGTATTAGGTACGTAAGAGTGTCTGTTTTTCGCACGGTTGCTTGTTGCGCACTGCGTTATCATATTGGATTTAATATAAACTATTTATAAAAAGAGAAATTTCAAACGCGACAACCTATTAGAGAGCTGAAATTTTCGCGTTAATTTCTTATTTCCGGTCGCAGAATTTCAAACGGGAAACACCGAGCGATATTGTGTTATCGTTAATTCGAAAACTATTTAGATGTATATCAATTGTTATAAGTACTATATGCGCTTATGTAATTCGAGTGTTGGCCAATACGACAACTTAATGCGGATTTTAGAAATGGTGTCGCAAAATGAATTTTCTTCACGATTATGAGCTAAGGTAAAACAATTCGCCACAATACGCTATCGTGTGTTAAAAGTGTACATAAAATATCAAGTCATTAGTCGCCTGAAGAGAATTTTTCGGTGAGTTATTAAATGTAATTTATTTACATATCTAGTGTAATTGTAACGACGAAATGTATAGCATGAAATTTTATTTCATTTAAGAATTATGCAGCCAATTTGTAAATAAGTTTTAACTTTATAAAGATACATACGTTTCTAAGATTTATTGTTACTCGTAATATTATAATATATACCTTATATTTCTCCATTATATTTGGTACCACATGTAAAGTTGTCAAACTCTCTTTGGCTATCGTGGCGGACTATAGCCTTAACTTTTCTCACCTTGAGAGAAAACCTGTTTCCAAAAGTGAAAGGATAAAAGGCATTTTCATACAATCAAACTGCTTGGATAAAATTTTACATGGCATTATTATATTCAAAATTCCGTATCTACTGCATGAACTTAGACAAGGTAAGTTTTTGTCAGTTCTATTGAAACTGTATCAAAGTAAGCAGTCAAGTAATGAATTTTAGATCCTTAGTTTGGGATATTCAAAGTCTGTCGATCAGATTACATTCCAGAAACTACTATCGTGAGCATCAAAAAGAAAACATGAATCAGTAAATTGCGAAATGGTAGGAGACAATGAATCTATATATAACCTACCAATTATATAATTTTATACCCTTTGAAATTCATAAAACATAGTGTTTAACTTTCGCCGCGTTAAATAAATTAACTCTAGTACATCGTTTCTCAACCTTCTGGCTATTGTAAACTATATGAGCGAAATAAGTCCCGTGTTTCATCTAATCAACAATTAGTTCAGTGGTTACTACCCGTGCAATATATAAACAGTATGTTTTTCGCAATAATATTCGTAATGACTGAAGACATTTTAGTGCACATAACATGTAAGGCGGGCTTAACGCAAAGAAGTATTATTGTTGAAGATACGATTCAGTAGAGAACGTGTATGTCTGTAGATTTTCGACGACTCTAGAGTCTTGTGACTAGATTGACATATTGTTATTTAAAGACAAATCTCGAAATTGCTTAACGTGATCGCCAAAGCTAAGTAAAGCATGCGTGAGATGACTATAAAAAATATATCCTCAGGTTGAGAAACGTTGTCTTAAATTGAATAACCAATAGAAGGCTTGATAGCTTACATTATTTCTAGGTATCGGCATGGCGTGTATCGAGTTCATAACCCATCTAGTTACCAAGACTTAGTTCCCGCTTGCAGTTATTTGAGAGCTTAGAATGCCAAGGTACCTAATATTACGTGGCATGCTCGTTATTAGTAACTATCACAATGGTAGACATATTTTTCTTTTATGAATTATTTTGTGTTTGCATTTGTATACAAAGTTATTTATGAAAAATATATTTATAGAATATGCACTATTTCCACTCTTGTTAAATGAATGATGCATGCTTGCATTTATTTTTATAAGATACTATTCTGTTGTATTTGTATAAATAGCACATCAAATACGTGTAAAAATGTTATCGACGGAATGACTACCAGGGCTGAATTAACCAATCTTATTCTAAATGTTTTCTTTTAACCGGAATTGGCTATTGTAATCGTGGAACGCCAGTTGCCTTGTTAGAATTCTTCATGTCTTGAGGACATTTATATTCTAAGTGGTTTCGGAGTAGCTATTCTGATAATGACGATGTTTATTTTTCTCGTGTATTATTTTGTTTTGTTTCTTAAGAGCCGACTACCGAATTATAATAGATGATTGAGGACATCGAAAGTATTGGGAATGCAGCGATCGCTTTGAAAGCTAAAATGGCTGGTTTAGATTTCGCCTGCGGAAGTGTCTTGGCAGCCAGTCCCATAAATAAATATTATTTTATCCTATATCCCGGTCTATTTATTGACCATGAGGCCGTTTCTGGTTGTGTTGACATGAGGCGTGATGAAGCCTTATGCGTACACCGACACTGCTTTAGCGGAAACTGAATGATTTTTACTCACCAAACACTAAAGATAAGATTAGTCTATAAATTCAAAACTGGCCTATCAAGTGTTGACTAAATTGTTGATAATTTATTTATTACCATCCTTTTGCGCTCGAATGTTTTCATAGTTCAATGGACAGTATATACGGTCGCGCACGCAATTGAAAAGGTTAAGTTACAGAGTCACAGTAGGTACTAATATCGAGGTTGTTACCACTAATTAATTGCAAAGCTTAATATATTAGGTATATCTAATAATAATACTCGGGGAAGTTTGAAAAAATACTTGTCTATTTAGTACGTAGTCTACGTAGGTATATAAACATAAACATGGCATTTTATTGGCAACTTCAATCATTTGTATTTGTATATTTCAAATTTTTGCGGTAGGAATTTCGTTTCTAAAATGGCTAAAAACTAGTTTTAACATTTTGAGGTTATGAAGATGATAAAAGCCGATGAAAATTATCCTTTCAAAACTAAAAGTTTTGGTTTCGCTAAAAATAATTTGTTCACAAATGTTGTTAAAAAGATATTTTGTTCTAATAATACCTGTTTTCAATATCATTGTTAGTTTATTATACTAGTCTTCATATTATACAATGCAGTGTTTTCTAATCTTACTTTACAGATCAATCTATTGTTTAAAATGTATGTATATTATTTATGCCGACTCAGATTACTATTAAGAATTTTATACTCTTTTAATGTAACTACTAACTTAATTAACGCCTAATACGTATTATTTCGATTAAGCCATGTAGAGTTTACTTACTGTCCATTATGTAGAGTGCTCTCATTTATGTAACAGCTGCTATTAATCAGGCTTTAGGCGACGCTACATTCTGTGTTATCTACCCCTTTCATAAACTATCTCGTAAAAAACTCAACAGCTGCCGAGTTCTAGACAACGATCGACATGTTCATGTCCTCCCACGTGTAAGAACGTGGGCGGGGATGGGAAATGTCGATTTAGCGATTACTTCCATAACAATGCCCCTGATTGCTGATCTTCGTCGGTACATGCTTGAGTTGAGCGAGATAAACGTGATGCTTTCCGTTGGCATCGTAATTTCCGATACTCCGACGAATAGTATAATGATGATTATAATGATAGATATTTCTTGTCCGTATTTATTGGAGACTTTTGTAAATTTTATGATCAAGTACAATCTCTACTTAGGAACAAATGTATAGTAAACAATGTATAGTTGTATATATTTGTTTACTGATTACTTTTTCATAGGCAAATGTGTCTTGTTAATTATCAATAAGTAATCTAAATCCATTTAATAATAATGAACTAATAAGTAAGTAGTTTCATAAATTATTTACTTACTCGTATGCGATTCCCCCAATCAATTTATCTTTTTTCATTTAAGTAAATGTAATTGCAAACGCGATGCAGCGACTGCGGATGTCAAATTATTAAGTTATGCAATGTCGGCTATACTGTGTCATTGTGAGGCGGCGGGGTGGATTTATATGGATGATAAATACGGGGAATACAGGCGTGATGTTACGTATAGAGCTGTCTTAAATACAGTATTTGTTCAGGTCGGCGGGTGGTTCGGGCAGTGCGGTCGGGCTCGAGGAAGCTAGCGACGGCAGTGACGCGGAACGGCCTCGCCGACATCAACTACGAGTGCCCACAACATCCTATCTGGGACAGTGAGTAGCCGAATTATTATGTACTTATCTTATAACATTGATCCCTTTTGACAAGATTACATTTTAGGCGTGCTACGGACTGCCTTGTCTTTTTGTCACGCAAACGTTACTTTCACTGACTTTTCAATGTTTCGCCGACAACCAAGTCAACCCTCTAGAATCCAGATCTAGAAGGTTGACTTAATTTTGATAATGTTTACCATCAGCGTCAACACACATCGTAAAGGAATAGCATAATATAAGTAAAGGATTTTTTATTTGTTAAAGGATTTAATTTTTATTTTAAATTTAATTTACTTATTTGTTAATTAAATTAATTTAAATACCTACACAGAAGTATTTCAATAAATTTAATGTTGTTTTTAATTTTCGTATTTCGTACTTGTTAATACCTACCTAGAAAATTTACATATATATATAAAAATTTTACGTAAATGTGTCATTACTGAAAATAAACTTTATACCGTAATATATTAAAGTTAATATCTCAAATAAAACACGTTTGCCTTTCGAGTTGAATGTTAAAAATAACCTGTTCTAAGACTCGCACATCCTTATACCTACATTGGCACAATTTTATCAACAAAATTGTTGGAGTTAAACAAACAAATTTAATTTGCGATCGAGTTCACAGCAAGCTGATTCAAGAAGAATATAAAATGAGTATTAAAATCGACTCTACTTATTAATAGAGAATAGTTTTCGTACTGTAATAATATCATATATATTTTTACTTAACAAGTTCATTGTCTTCGCGAACGACACGCGTTTTTGTTATGTTAATTAGCGTTATTGATATGTTAATATTTTCTGGAAGAAGCCGACACTTCAAGTACGTTTCAGACAAGACAAATAATATAATTAACATTATTAATTACATATATGGATCGCCTATAAAGGAGTGAAAATAGCATTTAGGTATTCGTAAAGTTTGGTTTTTCGCTATCAAATATGTGCGGTAGTACACATAATGAGTTATATTTACAGATTCTTCCTGATATCTGTATATGTAAATAAGAAATAAAGACTCAAACGATAAGATTTGAAGGATAGTAGTATATCATTAACGCTGTGGTGGTTTTGTCGTGTTTGTGGAGTTTTTTTTGTTGGTGCGAATAATTTTGTAAGTCTTGTAAGCCGCGAAATAATTCATCATTTATATGTAATGAAATTCCACTTCAAAAGTTTAAATAAATGGAGTCTCAAAGCGATCAAGAGAAATTCCGATCGCCGCGGTTACCACAAGAACATAAAGTGCGATGGGCTTTTAGAAGGGAGAGTCTTCCTTTGGCCAGCATCAGACAAGCCTGGCTGAAAGGTCGGAGAAGTATATCACCTGATAATTTGCTGTGGCGGAGACGGTATGAATTATTATTATACGTATTCTGTAATATACCTATTCCACTATCATTTGGTATTCACCCACTGACCGAAATTCAACCGTTTCGAGGAAAACGTGTAGGTACCTATAAATGAAATTGTACATTTCGAAATTTTTTTTGTGATGTAGTCATCAATGGCTAATGATCAACATATTATTTTATTTTTTTAAAATAAGTATCTGGAAATAATATATTTATCTATTTATCACGTTACATGGTACCAGCTTGATAAAATTACATATAATTTAAGTAACATACAATTACAGTGTCGGGTTCGGAAAATATGTTTTAATTTTGTAAATCCGATTAATTAAGTCAGAATTGTTTGAAACTGTGACCTTAAATAGAGCAATAAATAATTTGCATTTATACGTTCCGCTTTCTATTCGAGTTTGTCTTCTATAGGAATACATACTTGTGCTACGTATATGTATGTATTTTGTTCAACAGTTAAGGAAACGCCTAATAGTTTTTAAAACACGATAATCCTTATCTTATACCTAAAGTTCAATAAAAGTCCAATAAACAAAAAAAATATTTACATTCTGATGATTTCTATGTTTTAAAGGACAATATTAAACAAGAAATATGGTGGTAAATGTTATTTATATATACTGTTTTAATTCATATATGTACTCGGGTATATTAATTGAAATAAAATGCAGTATGTAAAGTGTATTGTTTTTCGTTCATCAGTAGGTATTAAAACGAAACTAAAACGTCGGAATTGGTATTATCAAAGGCCATCATATTCCTTAAACACGAGTATAATTGGAAAACTGCTTAATATTTCGCGCTATACCTACATACATACATACGTTCAATTCATAGTAATATTTATGTTAGGTACGGATACAGATAGACATTCTGCAACTGCTAAAATATGTTTCGAATACTTTGTCTTATAAATTGAACTGTTAGAAATAAATTTACTTTATTCGCCAACTATCTAAACCACACGAAGTATTATTACTAGGTCAATGAACTCCATTTTATTTTAAATTCGTTACGTATGTGCTTATCGTTGGTAATAATTGTGGAACTATATATAAACTTTAAATATATTTATTCAGCTTTTATGACAAAACGATATCCTTTGTGCATCATGCAAACAATGATTTAAGTATGCTAGTAATTATTTACATATTGGTATAATGTAAAAAGCAAAGACATAAAGGTGAGTTATTTATTTATTTTCTCATAACGATATGAACTCCTACTAATATTAGTGTCTAATAATGTAAAATGTCAATTTTTGAATTGCAAATGATAGCAAAAAAAAATTGTAGGTACAGAAATATGATACATTGATGAATAATCTTGTAACGCTGTACAAAAAGAGAAAACAATTGAGAATAATTTCTTGTCATATTTGTTATCATTGCTGTACGTTATCTTTAAAACAGATCCTGCTGTACATTCGATAAAGTAAGAAAATATTTAGTGTGCATATCTACCCACATTTGTGAACAGAAAACAATGTCGCAGAGTATCCCAGAATTATTGTAATATAGTGTTCAAATCCAGTTTCGCAAGATAATATGAAGTTTGACTTATCCACATTAAGTCAGCAAGAAAAACAATCGGTCTCATATTTGTAACAAGAATATTGTCATGCCATTACATTACACATATCTGCTTAACCATATATAGATAAATTTCAAGTAATTAGTAAAAAGGAATGTAGGAAGTCTATTTTAACTTGTGAACATGTTATTAACTCGACACCTATTCTGTTTTAGCCATCCGTAAATAGATATCTATATTCCGCTGTTCGTTGCTTTAATGGTTCATGGGATAAATATATAGGGCTGTCACTTAACACTAAGTATAAGAGACAGAAAATCAAGGTTGTATATTTATTTCGTTACCTCTTTGTTAGGCCGTCGAGTATTTAAGTGAGAATTGATTTATTACAACACTATATAACGGTGACGGAAAACGTGATAAAAGCTAACATATTTTGCCAATCCACACTTGGGCAGTGTCGTAGGCTGATCTTAGAACTTTTCATTTTAAATAATAACTTATGAATATATAGAAATTCGTTGTACAAAAAAGAATTGCACTTAACGTATATTCTCTCAATATGAACAGACAGGATGACGGTTTAAGCGTTCTGAAAATATCCATCACCCAAGAGCATTTTTTGAGGCGGGTCTTACAAATGGGATTATACATTAGGCTTAGAGCACACCCCATGATAAGGCAAACCCCAGGTTGAAATGGGGTTATATTTCCTGAAGCCCATTAACTTAAAAGAATGGGTTTGGTCAGCATCTGTATAGTGTATATGATTTGCCAATCGAAGGGCGTTTCGTGATTTGCGTATTTATCGTGAACGTCTTTTACAAAAATATTTTTCATTGCTTTTTAATGTTAAAAAATATTGATACAGTAATACTGATATCTTGGAACATCACACACGGCCGTCTATTACCAAATTAGGTTGAGCCTGTGTTACAGTAACCAGATAGCTGACAAACGACATATGCAAATATCGAAATACATACTTATATAGATTATTTTACACACAGACTCAAATATGTATTTATGCTCATGACAGAAATATTTAATGAGCCAGTAAAGGGCTATCATTTAGGTATACACCTACACAAGTAAACATATTGTGTCGTGTTTTATTTTATGAATATATACGTAGACAAATTATACTTATATAATTAAAGTGCTAGTACGATGTTTCTTAAAAAAGATGCTCGAGTGACTTTACACAGATCTTTACTTCCAAGCTATTATGTTGGAGTCAACGGTGCAATATGTTTTTCGAGATTTAAAACTGCACTTCGTCGAGCACGCTCAACTACGGATGGAAGTGTATTTTACACAATAGGTTCGAATGAAAAGGTTACCGTAATGCTCAGACGAATTGTACATTTAAGTATCGCTTTTTCAAAAATGTCATGTAAACTTATATTATAAAGAAGAAAGATTTGATTGTTTGTTTGCATTGAATAGGCTCTGAAACTACTGCACCGATTTGAAAAATTCTTTCACCATTAGAACCCTATATTATCCCTGATGCACATAGTCGATAATATATTTTCAAAAAAGTTAGTATCCGTATGAAAAATAATGTAACCCAACGTGTGAAATAAATAGTTATACCGCGTCCGCTGCGTAAATTATTGATAATAGAGCAAAGTGATGTACCATCGTGCAAAGACGGGGCGGGCAGCTATTAATCTATATTAAAAAAGATATTTTGGAGATCAGCGCGTTATATATCAGAACAGATTTTTTGTAGTCTTCCGTCTCAGTTGTATAAAATGTAAGAGTTCTTGTTTATATAAAGTTTACAAACACAATGGTACACGAACAGAGTACCATCACAACATTATTTTGTTTCCTCGAAACATGAAACGCTCGTTTTCTGACGAAAGCATGTTCGTAAAGTTAAGCAGGTCGGAGTCTTGACGGTTGCTGACGGTTTGTAGAAAATTTCAAAATTAATGTCAGGCATTCGAGGAATGTGCGAAGCGGATCAAAGTGGAATATTTCACCGTCATCGATCTGCAACGTTTCGAGGTGGGCACATTAAATATTCCGACGTATCGTAAATGTGGACCGTTGCCAGAATTGTGACACACCCGCGGACGGCAGACGTCCAATACGTCCGACCGTCAACGTCATAATGCAAATTTACGTATTAAAAGGTTCGTAGATCGCTAGCTTCTTATTTGTTTCATTGAACAACATTTCTCGTCTTCGATATCGCATCCTTTGAAACGTACACGCACGTTCACGAGTTTCAAAAGTTTTGCGTGCAAATAAACGTGTTGAAAAAACGGTTATTGCATTTAGATTTTATATGCACAATATTATAATATAAAACACAATTCTAATTTTCTATATAACTCTCTATAAGATAATATATATACGTATAGCATTATATAATCGTTTTAGCACCTCGGTAGAACAAGCTGTAGTTGACAAAAAGGTCTTCGTTACAACAAGATTATTTACGGGGTGCATAACCGTTGACATAATAATATAATGCTATTACATTGTTATCTACCTATATAAACGTAATTGAAATGTGATATAACGGTCGTTCCAATATATTTCGTTCACATATTTATGTATTTTTACGTCAGCTGGGGTTAACTCGTTTAAAGAAAATGTCTGCAATCCCACGCTAGCGTATTTACGCGTAGGAGTTGTGACGTCATTCTATGTTTTATTGGGATCTGTTGTACAGTATAACCTTATCACTTTTAGAATAAAGGTCATGTAAGTATGTATTTAATAATAGTTTCCCCTTCACGTGATTCTGGGCGTAAGGCTATATTATGGGGGAGGTCAGAGGTTATATAAGGGGGGGTCCGAACACCCCATATACGGTCGTGTAGGTACGTGATATTTTTCCTTGAATATTTTCACTCTCATTATACCGTGTATTAATATTCCATCCCCGTTTGTAAAGCTTTATCTAGTAATACTCACTACGGACGTTTTTATTCGAGATCCAAATACTACGCATTTAAAACTGTTTTTTTTTATTGTTTCAGTTGAATCATTGCTACACTGAACAATTTGTTGCTCATAGGTATTCTTAAAACTACATATTTGAGATCACGGATCCGACCGATGCCGTGATGCTATAAAAAATATTAATTCCAGTTGACAGGCACTTCGTTTTCCTGGAAGTGTTTTGGAAGCTTTGATGTACGATCGCTTACAGAAAAGCTCGCTTTAGCGTTACCGTAAACATATTATAATCGGCCTGTTAGCTTCGTGTTTACAGTACAGTAAACACCTTGTTATTGAATTTATAAAATTGAATAAATTATCTTAAAGGATATTTCCATGATTAGATTCAAGCTTCATATCGACGTTAATAGTTATCATTATTAGATACCTAACTACATTATCAAATTAGGCACGTAGGTATCTGCTATATGCAGCATCTAGATTTCAGCTGTTGAAATCCTTTATAAAATTTGTATTTGTATTCGATATTGTAATTTGTTTCAGTTTCGTTATTTCGTACTAGCTTTTGCCTGCAACTTCGTTCGCGTGGAATAGTACCTTTGGGCAGCATATTAATTTCCTAGGATACTTTTATTGCAAATAATACAGATACAAACTGCTCCACGCGGACGAAGTCGCGGGCAAAAGC
>DWEM01000489.1:0-18706 GCA_018245935.1 Agara belti belti
GAATATGTTATTAGCGTTAACCTCACTCAACTTGGCATTATCTTGAACATGTGTCCACAAAATTACCTAAAGTGTTAGAACCATCGAATATAAAAATAACTGTAATTATGTTTTGACTTTACTTTACATATTTATCACCTTTTTTTGGGATACAATTCTCACTGGAAATTAGCTATTCCCACAGGAGTTATTACGCAATCAAGAATAACAAGAAGATGTTCCAAGGCGTGGGATGCTTTGTTTAAGTAGGTGTGACGGATTCCAGGCCCCTTTATTACAAGTTCTGTGGGGTAACGTTGATTACCTTATAATCATAGGTTAGTACGGTCTCCCAGGCAATCGCGTTAACCCGTTAAGAGTGTGTCGAAAGGGTAAAAGAAAGAGCAGGATAGAACACATAGTTACAAGGGTTAGAAGAGTACGAATCAAATTGGGCGTTAACGATCAAAAAACTTTTCGGAACTTTAATAATAGAGCACTAGATTGAGTGCGATCGAGAGGGTAGTTCAAACCCCCGACCGTAATTTTGGAAAACTGTTTAACATTATCACAAAATCTTTCAATAAAACGCAATTAAATAAAAATTTGGACACAGCACGCAAACCTGTTTAAACCGCTTAATTAGTTACCTCATAATTCTGACAAGCAAACGTATTCAAATTACCAATTTGATTTATCAAATTCCTCAAAGCAAATTTGCGCTCGTAACTCACGCTTTATCTTGTTGGCGGAAGTGTAAAGGAATACTTTCAAATTAAATTACATTAACTAATCGAACCGGTGGAACGTGTGGGGTCAAGGAGTGACCGCTCCGTCGACTAGCCAGTACTCGCCGCTTCTGTCGGAAGTACATTATAATTACCTACTTCTTCTATACAGAAAGAATCAACATTAAGGAGTTTATCGTTATTTAATTCTTGTTAAGTTACGTGTCCATGATGTCCTATATCAAAATCCATGAAGAAAAAAGCAGTAGCTTAGCTCAATCTTAATTGAGGTCGTGTACGGTTTCATATATTAGAGACGGGACATAGAAGTGCAAGGAGCCTGTAATTTTACGAACCGTCTGTTCTGGACGATTCGACTTGCAGGCAAACGTTTTAGATTAGAACATATTACATAACATCCAATTTAAAACTTACATAACGATTTGTAGCTTATCTAATTCAATTAGTGAATCTGTCGCAGACGCGGTCGGACTCAATAGTAGAAAGTCTATAAGTCATGAACCCACCATAAAATTTACACAATCTCTCCGCCATTTGACGGTTTTATATTCAAATTTTTTATGGGCAATAATTTTCGTTACGTAAAACTGTGAACTCTGACGGGAACCGGCGGATCTTTAGAAGCGTTAATTGATTGTACTTTCGTAACGTTTGAATTCACTTTATCGAGTTAGATTGTTTTGAAAATCAAAAGTTAAAATTCTTTATTTGAACATTTCATTTACATATCGATTTCTACTCAATCTGAGAATTATACGAATATGAGAGGTATATTAAGCGGAATTGGATCTTGCCCGGCAGTGGGAGTTACAAAGGTCAGAGCTCTGGTTCTAGCAGCTATTTTATTCGGATTTTGAAACCAAATCTGTTTTCTGATATTAAAATAATAAATTTGCACACTGCCAGTAAGATCTAAACAAGATTTATTATATCTCTTAATTTAAGTGTTTTGAGGATCTGCGATATGGTCGGAATGCGAGGAAACGCCAGCCGCAGTTTGTCTCCCCTGGACAAAAAGACGCGGTCCGCATTGCTCGCAAGATGGCGACCATTAACATTCCCGCCCGCGCACCACTGTCTATTTAGAGCAATAATAGAGCAGACATCAACGACCCTTGGTCCTCTGTTCCACTTAGATAAAAAAAGAAATATTTAATTACGTAAGTAACACACTTCAACATTCGTCTTCGTCATTATCAGCTCATAAAGGGAAAGCATTTATCTTTTGATTGCGTATAGAAAATACGCATACACTAATAATTAGTCCGTCTTCTGTCTGATTGTTTTGTTTGATTTTGTTATTTGATATCTGAAATTCGAATAGAGCATGACGGAATGAGAAATAATTCGTATCTTAGTAACGTGGTGAATTACGATGATCAATAGGAGTGACATTGTTCAAGACACGTAGGACAATGGACGCATTCCCTCCCTTACAACATGACCTTTGCTCACCAACCAGATTTTTAAAAAGTTAATTTAAAAGCGATTTCAAGAAATCGCCGTTGATTATTATTATTTATTGCGTGTATGCATGAAGAGGTTGATGGATGTAGACGAAGCGCGTCAGGTTTGCAAGGACAGAGATATTTGGCACTCGGTGCTTTCTGCCTGCCCCGCTAGGGACCTGGCGTGATGGTATGTTGTTGTTGTTGCCATTGATTATTATTTAAAAGCGAAATTCAATAGTGTTTCAATTTCTACAGCAATTTATAGTCGCTTCAGTGTATTACTGTACACGCGTCGCGCTGTAGCGTCTAGGGTCTCGCTGTCCGATGATTTACGAGCGTGGTATAATCGAATGTTTTTTACGGCCTCGTAAAAAGCTGTTATTGTGCGCGCACTATAAATAAACTGCAAATAAATTCAACGTTCATCAGGCAAATTGGATTCGTGTCACATGAGTCAACGGTGAATCGCTGGCCGTTTTATATTTAGCGCCCGTTTTTATGCGCATCCCCGCGAAAACGGGGCGGCTTTGGTTACAATGTACCCAGTTCAGCGCGTCTATGGTCTAGTTTGTTTTCCTTATACATCTCGGATGTTCTTTCTTATATTTCTCTGAATGGGTACTAACCGTAAGCTCATCGATAGCACTGAAGTTATCTAAAAAGGCGGTAAACTAAAATTTCTGTCCAATTGTGTGTGCTGGACGTCTTATTATTAGTTTACAACGATCCCTTTGACAAAACTGACGATGATTAGTAACGAAAAGAATTCCATTTTCGTATGAAGAGATATATGAATGATGAATTTAGTTAGTAGGTGTTTTGTTGTTTGAATATATGTATGCATCGATCAAAAAGAAGTATTGAAACTAAATGTCATCGTCAACCTTTTTAGCGCTCCACTGTTGAACCTTTGTCTCCTCGGAGATCGACAATGGTCAACCAAAGTACTGGCACTTGCCTAATATCCGTATTTCATATAGACGGTTCAAGAAATCAAAGAAGACCCGAGACGAGTTTACCTAAACGAAAATCATAATAATTTTCTTATTACTTTTTGCATACATATACGCTGGTTCAACGTAAGATATTCAGATTAGCGAGCTGGATAGCGCAATAAAAACCCGTGAGCAACCAGATCAGGTTTACACGGACGCGGTCTGGAGAAAAACTGATATCAACGCGAGCGCTAGATGAATCATTAAGGAAATCTTAATACCATTCACATAGCAAGTACTTTAAAGCTTATTACTTGTTGTCCGAGTAATTCTATGTTAAAAACCACAAGATGAAGTGTATTTTTAAAACAATGACTATGTCATCGTCTTGATTTCAGCATTCAGTTTAATATATTTATATAACAATTTTAAACACGGGATGTTAAGTTTTCACTATTAAATTCAATAGAAAAAGAAAAGAACTAATCCAGCTGATGTTAGATATTTTTCAACTTTGCCGACTAATTGACTTCGTTGCTAAAACAAAAGAAGGCGAATGTATCAGCAAATCGGCAAGAAACGAATTGCGCCAGTAACAACATGCAGGCAAATATAACAGAAGCGAAAAAGTTTAAAAACACGCTACGAGCACGCTATGTTCGAGGTCACGCCTGTTATTCACTTATCGACCTTGTTCATCATTGTTAAAAGCAATTTATGGCCGGGGACCGGCAAAAATAGTTCACTCGGCTAGTTAGTGAGCCACAAACGCTGGGGGAACGCCGGTACCGAACAGCTTATCCGTCTAGACTAGACTCATCATCAACCATTGGACACGAAGAAACATAAAATTGTAACTATACACGAACTAAGATCTTCAAGATTAGTGGAAATATCTTATTTTCTAATTTGTATTATCTGTATTTTATTTTTATTTATTTTTTCTCCTCTCTCTTTTTGTGTATTTGTTTATCTTTTCCAATAGTTTTTAAGGCATTCAAAATATCTTTAGTAATTGTACCCTAGCCTAAGTGTTTTTTTTTCTAATTGTCATCGTGGATAACTTTAATTGGCTTAAATAAGCTGTTGTTATCCCTAATAATTATAATAAAAATTAAAAAAGGCAAAATTTCAACTTGTACTTCGCGTTTCAGTAGGACAGCATGAAGTTTTAACGAGATTATCGTTTTAGGTAAGGCGACTGTTATATAACGGCAACAAACTGGACCAGCTACTGAACATATCCTCTAAATATGAAATGTTCCACGAAAATTTACCACTATCGATCCCGATCCAAAATGCCGTCAAACGCCGCACTTGTTGATAGGTCAGTACGAGTGGTGTTTGGCGCCGCAGCAGGCCTGGTCATGAGCGCCTCAAACAAAACAAAACAAATTAATGTACAATGAAGGAGCACTATTTATTCCTCGTTATACCGATAGAAACATAATTCCCGTTAGAATCATTCATAAAAGACTGACCCGGTCAACAAATATGTAAGTCATCGCCTAAAATAATTATTTAAAATGGAAGACCACACAGACGCCACACTGGTAGCCGATTCTAATGCATTGCGGCCTCTTCCAAGAGTTACATTCATAATTTTCTTTGGGTCATGAAAACCACCAGATACCGTAGACCTTACATTATCCAGTTGAGTATGGCGAGTGAGTGACGCTGTCATAGTTTGAGGGTCTACCGATTCTGGGTGCGTAACAGCACGTCCCTTTCAATATGGCGCCGGTCCATACGTGACGTTCGTGAAGACTGGAAACAATGGCAGCCCGTTATGAATATTGAGAGCTCGAGGGATAGTGAGCGCATGCCTCACCGATTTTCGCTGCATGTCTAAATAGCCATTCGACTATGAAATCACACATCGGAATGCTCGTTGGCCTACTGCGGTACGCAGCGTCGCGCGCCGCCGCGTTCGGCCGTTTCCTCACCATATCTGGCGTGTTCGATATTTAAAATAACTTTTTTATACCCCGCTTACAAGCACCTATTTCACAATTTCCGTAAATTTTAGGTTTTTTGTGAGTTTCAATATTGCAATAGCAATCATGATCATTTCGTACTGGGAATGTACTTACACGGTACTTTATTCGTTTTTGTACCAAGTACCCTCGACAACCAAAGACTATGGAAATAATTAAAACATTAAACTGTGTGGACAAATTTAATGCTTAATTCAATGAAACACTCATTGCACTTGCAAGCAGTCACTCATTCTCGATTATGGAAATCAACATACCAATAATATATTTAAAATAGGCGACCACACAGAAAAAATTGGTAGCTGTTGACAAACAATACAAATACGTACAAGATGACTGATGTTTCTGCTATGCATATAAATAAGGTGTATTTTGCAAGCTTATTTAGAATTCAATGACTCAAATGATATTGGATACATTTGTTTTCGGGTAACGTGACTAAAGGAACGATTACATTTCTTGGAACGAACTTATTATATTACTCAAGAACCGGCGCCTGAGCTTGAATTTTACATAATACATATAGGTAAACGGGAAAATTGTAAAAAACACCATAGTCTACATTAAAAACGTTTAATAAGCAACTTAAACTTAGTTTGAACCTAAATTTCACAATAAAAATCTATGCAAGCTTCTGAACAGTAAAAGTAAACGCGAATACGTGTTAGATACCGTTTTAAAAAGAAAACGTATCCCGAAGTTGAAACGCACTTCTTGTTACATTACGGTATTCAGCGACTTATTCGGTGCATTTACGAAGTATGCGGCGACGTAAAAAGATTGCAGCTCTAATAGCGGCAACGAGCGAGTTTGCGGAGAGCGCTAGGATTCTGCGAACGACCCGTGCGCTCATACGCAACCTAGCCCTGTACAGACTACTTGTTACAGTCCATATATGACATACAAAGGATTATCAGCTTTAACGTTCAGCGCTAGAGATTGTTTCTGATAAGCGCGCAGTAAAAACGATCTGTGTATTAAGGCAGGCAGACCGTATTAAAAATGACCAGCATTTGAGAGACGCTGAGAAAAAATATGATGGTGCTGTAATATCTTTTATGCAATTAAAGCCCATTGCGGAGGGTTACGTAAAGAGATAATTGACGAGAAAATTGTGTACCTGCAACATTACATAAAGCGGCTGTTCTGGCGGTAGTGGTACTGGTGATGGTGAACTAGGTCGCCGGACGTGTTTGAGTTGTCCAAACGCCGCGGCCCGTGTCCGCGCCAACTACATAGTTATAAAGTAAGCCAGGACACTGATTAACGCCCTTTCCGTAGGAGACTTGGACACGACTTTCCCATTGAATTAGGGAATTTCAGAGGTCTAATGGACTCTAGTGTGGTAATAGATAAAGTTAAAAGGTACAACAAAATAGTATGTGATAATTTCTATAGCGGGTGCGTTAACAATTTACTGTATAAAAAATCCTAAGTACTTTAACATTGAATTTAATGGATTGATAAAAAGGCATTCAAGACTTCAGAACAAATGAACAATACCAATGATTAACCAGCTCTCAAAACTGATCAGTATAATAATTTCTATAGATTTCGTAAAGGAACCAATAATGGAACCTATAAAAATGCATTCCTCACGAGATATTTCGACTCCCCCCTATTTCCCACAGTTCAAAGCCATTATGTTATGGTATGCCGAAAAGAAAGGTTCTATATAAATGGGGTATATAGACGGGAACAAGCACCGAGTGTGGAATTAAGGAAATTACACCGAGGGCTCATTGTGATCTTGCCTCGAAATGCATTCCATCGAGTGCTGCGCGTCTCCACTGGAGAAGAAATATTCAAATGTACAAAAAGGTTTGCCGTGAAAACATAAATCTACGAAGACATAAATGAGGCCCATTGTAGGTGATTTGCCATCACTTATCTATCGTTAACATTATTTAACCATGATAAAAACTGATAAACAAGGAACTGATTAACAAAATTTTTGACTTTATCTTTTTCCGGAATGATTTTGCAGCGAACAATTTAATTTGTCATAGTGTTGTTTCCAACTATGGACACGACGAAACATGGGTAAATTTACTATTGATAATATGTGCCCTTTATACAAAATACTTCAATCATGAGAGTCATCATCACAATAATTTTACAGTAGGTAATGTTAAAATTGACAACGACAATACAGCATAGATCAATCCGTAATATCATTTTAAATTGTGTGACAATTTTGACATTTGCATCAGAAGTAAAGCTAACCAATACCACAGTTATGCCGCTAAGTGTAATGAATCTAAAAGAACAAATAGGTACAGTTTTATAACAACAACACTGTGTAGCAGATTAGAATGGTATGTCAAAGTAATATTTCATAACGTTTCATCACTGGCTTGATAAATATTTACCGTATTACCCTGCAGTGGAAACGTGCGGCATTTATTTTTTCTTCCTTTACGCAATTAGCCGTCCATTTGCCTACGCGCCGCCTCAGGACGCGATCCACGGTCCGGATCGATCGCCGCCTTGAACATCTTTGAGAGCGTATTATTAGTATTTCCTAGTTTGTTATTGAAAACGGGCAGAAAATTTACATACGCGGAACAGTGAAGCGGGAATTCCGATAAGGGTAATGCGACTTACGATTTATGCATAAAACACAAAAAATGATTTGAAATTCTAATGTTATACAATATAGGACCTAAAGTGTACCCCAGCAGAACTCCAATGTTTTTTTTTAGTACTTAAGTAAATTTTGGGAAACATTTATAAATGCAGTTTTAAATCCTTTTCGTATTGCTATATATAAATATACGATACTATAAAGTTAGACGTTATAGTAGCTACGTAAGATAACGATATATGTACATAAAAACGAGTACAAATTCGTGCGTATTTCTTAAAACCAAAGTTGTAATTATAACACGTTTACTTACTGCTGACAAATATAATAAAATACAACAAAATACAGCTACAGCTCGACTGCTGTGCTGTTCATATCGATTGCAATACAGTGTATTTAACCGCAGTCAAACTAATAAGAAAAAGCAGTGGTCCTTTTCTCCGTCGTTCCCACGATTGCTAAATTTACGTTGGACAAAAACAAACGGTCGGGCGTGTGCGTTTCACCTGCGATGTAGGTCAACCAGTTTAATTGTTTTTACTTACGTGAAAGGATACATACGCTTCTAAAAGATCTTGGGCCTCGTTCACACCGTCAGATAATGGAGGCTCGAAATATGCAAACATACGTATTGTTCTGTTTAATAAAGTAAAGATACGTTTCGATTTATCGTAGAAAGCTTTAGTTAGCTTTTTGTAACTAATTACAGAATCTTTTTTATCGCTTACCATTTTTAGTTTTAATACTATCACAAAAAGCACCTCAGATCACGATTTTGAAAGTACGCGTAATATATTATACTATAGTTTCATATATCTATAAAAATTAACCACGCTATGGGACGACCTAATTAATGCTCTGGAACATTTCGTTTCTAAGAAGAGACGGCGCGCCGCTACGGCAATCGTAAAACGACCGTCATTAAGCCAATTAGAGTTTTATTTCGTCAAAATCACTACACAATTGGTACATAAGGAGTGAATCGTTACAGCTACGGAGTCTGTTAAAAACAAAAGATCGAATCGTGAACACGATGAGTAAGTGGTTTCTACGAATGTCATGATTATGAGTATTTTAAGTCGGTAGCCTTGTTACCCTTACGAACACGGTCGCAAATAAACAACCAATAATTCACAGCTAACTAGTGGAACGAATTGTGATATTCGTAGTATACGAGATAATGTATGAGTATACATGCGATGTGGAAAAATATTTGTTAAAACACCCAGTTATCCTGATTTCATTAAAAATATATTGTGAAGAAACAGTTGGTGTCTGATAGAGGCCTTACCGCGCGCAGTCTTACCGCCGAAAGTAACGACTTACCTGAAATTGAACAAGAATATATTAACATTAAATTAAAATAATGCCATCAATTGAAATATCTGAAACGCCATACTACGGCCGCAAGAATGTGATTCATTTTATTTTTATTCATTACCTTACGAGATACGTATAAGAGAAATTTATTTGCGATTCAGTCAACTTTTTTGGTACCTTTGTGTATTTTATTTTCGATGAAACCTCAAATACATTTATAAACAAATTTCAAATTTCGAAGAATTCGGGATGCTTAGTTAGAATTTCATTGATACTAGGGACTGTATCGAATCTATCAACAATGATTGCCATATTAAATTTCTCAAAGGTCAATCGTAGGAAATTAAAAACACGCCTTATAAGGCACAACATTACTTAACAATATTTGCGTAAACCGTAAACAATAGTACGAAATCGCATACCTAAACACTATTTTATGTGAAGTACCAGAACATTGTCCTTTCTCAAACAATGAACGAACAAACAATGTGTTCGTAACCAACCTGCGATAATGAGAATAATCGCAACTGTACCTTTAATTGATTTAGATAAATACTTCAGATATTTACTACCTTTCCCGTAGACATCAGAACTACAACACTAAAAAAAAACTTGTGACCTATTGAAGCTATAGTCTTATGAATCTTCTTGAAATCGTTAAACCAGTTTCATTTCAATAGTACAAAATTTGTTATATTAACATATAGTCACCTTTCTGGTATTTCTATAGTCATTCGCATTTGTTTTTCTTATTTATAAATCTAATCTAGCAAACCGGCCAACGGATTTAACAGGTCGATGTCTATGTACATATGCTATATTTAAAAAGTTGTCAAATAGAATTGCCAGCTCTGGAAACGAGCTATTTTCACGTGTTTCATATTCCACCAAAGATGTACAAAACCAGTCGTGTGTCATTATGATTGTATACTCTTATATATGTAATGTGAAAACAAGTGGGCATAAAATGACACCTTGTCAAAATTCCGCGTATCTTGTCTTAAAGGATTACGAATTCGATAGCTTTCATGCTCGCTATACTGGAAGGTAACTTTAAACCGGCCAAGTGGCGATTTGTCAACTAAGCGGTGTTATTACAGTTTGTGCAATAACTCCGATACTCATTACCAGGGCAGGAAACTCGGGTTGTCGCAACTTGGGCGACGAAATCAATTTAGGTTATTATTTGCATCAAAATTGTCTGTCACTAATCAGTTTACTTATGGACTGTGTCAATAATAACGTAGCTTTACGACTATTCCTATATACAGCAAAATCTAAAATAATATCTACAATCCTTGTTTGAGAACCGTCAGTATCGGCATTTGGCAATACTTTTTATTTATCATTAGCTGATAAGTCATTTTACACAGTATCCTTATCTACATATTTCTGAGTAACAATTATTATCCAATGTTTGATCAGTATTGTTTTGTCAGAAATTTTTAAATCGTCCAATACTTTGAACTTTTAAATGGTACATTTCTTTCATCGGGCGCCATGTGCGCGTGGCGTCCTTAAGTTCGTTTACGAGTAGACGCGAATACCAAAGCCTCCTCATGTTAACTTTACGACCTCGGGACCGGTCGTAAAACTCGCATTACAGATCTAATCTACAGTCTCGATCCCAACCCCAAAATGCACAGTTACAGAGATTTACGCAGCGATTGTGCAACTTAAAATGCAGTAGGAAGGGACGTTTGGTGTATGCTTATCTCGGTTGGCGATAAGCGGCTCGTTAGAATACAAAATACCGCCAAAAGTTTAGAACGCAAATTGACGTGAGGTTATTCTGGCAAACACAATGTTTATTTGAAAACACATTCGTGCAGGTAATAACAGAGACAGGAGGACATTCGTGTGGGAGATTAGAAATGAGTTGAAGTAAGCCTTTTTCAAGTGATAAAGACGGTCACAAATCACGGTAGCGGCATCGGATTTGTCACTGACGCAACAAGTTCCAACGTGTGTCATTCATCTTAACGCGACAGGCACGCCGGCCCAAATTTAGCGTATGCAAATTTATAATCGTCGCAGTGACAAGTGGTACCTGCAGGGGTGGTTCGTAACAGAGTTTCGTCATCTCGAATCGTTATCAGCACCTGCCAGATTGTTAATAATAAACGATCTCCCTTATACGGTCGAATTTTGAGTTCATTGATGTTTTTACATTTAGATACTTTACAATTATGAGGAATCAGACAATTAGTAAAATGGAAGCCAAAACGTAGCACTCAGGACTTTCAGAAATTAAAACTTTAAGGATTTTTTTAAGGGATTAGCTATCCTTATCTCGCTCAACCACTCATTATTTTATCTTAGCTAACGCGAGAATGTAGAGTTTAAACATTTTTGCTTTAATACATTTTATGTGGACTTAGTCTTAATGTAGATTGAAATAGCATTATGGAAGTATTACAGTTCGCAACTACAATTTCTTTTACAACTAAGCCCTTTTGCGTCAGCGCTGAGTAAAACATGGTACAATTTCTTGTTCAGATCCTAAGCAAATTACTGGCTAGTGAAAGGCCCGGTCTGTCCATGGCAGGTGGATTGCGCTTGCCGTATTTTTTGCTCCCGCAGGCTTCGGCCAGCAGGTGATCCAATGACGAACAATTTTCTTAAATTGTCAACTTTTGAAACATATAAATTAGAAATGAAAACGTACAGTCACTAGTCAATCATTGTTTAAACATTAATCAGTCTGTTTCAGTGGTATACCGTAATTAAAAATCGCTTTATAGAAATTGTGAATTAGCGGTTTGACTCATTAATGGATCATTACCTTAAATTTTTCTCCACCGTTACGATGGTTATTATAGCTGCATTTATGGTTCACGTTCTCTTTATGGACACGCAGAGTAATTTAATTTGTTATCGCAAATATAAAAACTTTTATCGCCTGGACGTATCGCCGAAAGACCAAAATCAGTCTGCAAGGTAACCGTGACAAAGACCGTATGTATTTCTACTAATACGAACAAGAACTTAGGAGCGATCTTGCTGATAGAACCTCGCAGAAATACATATATAATAATAATTATATGGGGACAGGCACACGAGCAATCTGATGGATTGGCTGCAATCTTTTCAGGTCCCACTGCTGGGGACGGAATTATTTTGCAACTGAAGGACGCCTGGCCTAAGCTCCACCACGCTACTCCAATGCGGATTGGTGTGCTGTTTTTAAGCTGCCTTTAAGCCTTCCGGTACGATTTAACGATTATTACCTAACTATAACATCCTGGACCAATAGTTTAAAGTGCCCTCCGAAACACGGAAACGCTTACGAAGAGTTGCTACTAAATTTGACTAATCCAAGTCTCCTTAACTTGGCTATTTTGCAATCAACAACCGCATCGGGGCTGCGAGCAATCAATCAATCAATTAATCAATTAAAAACAAATTCTTTCGCTTCTTAAACAACAACGATTACTAGTTGTCAAAGTATTTCGATATACTAATTAATGAACTAATAATATGTAATTGGGTCGTATATTTACTTATTGTTAGTTGTTGTGTTACCTACACAAGGTCAAATAGTCAATGTCAAAGGAATTTATTTCGTAGCGGACCTTGTGTGCTCAAGTGATATGTACAATTTGATACGCTATAACCTTTATGAATACATAAAATTTTATTACATAGATATTATGACTAAATCTTCACACGAATTGCCATAACATTGCCACGAAGTGTTTGACGAATGTCCCGTTGGTTTAGTGGTGGTTAACGAGGATGAATATGTGTTCTATATTCGGTTAAAAAATTACCTGTATATTTTAAAAACTGTATGTAAAACTTACATACGTTTTGGTTTATCAACAATCGGTTACCATTAATAGAACAACATGTTTAAATCGTCCTAAGACTATCATTGTTATTATGCCATGAACAAGTATTATATTATGTTTACCAGACGGCATGTGACTATGTGTCACAGTGAGATAACTCGACCGTGTTCTGAGTATTGTTTACGATTCATTTGTAAGGTCAACAAGTGCACAATTAGAGATGTTATTAAATTATTAGTTTACAGATTGTGAGTTACTATTAAAAAGTAGTTACATATTCTGCTGATCAGACAATAGCCAGACACTTTAAGACATGAGGCTCAATTCTCATTATTGACTGGTTTCGTATAGTCACTTGAATGTAACCTGAGTTCAGAATCAGACGGTCTTGGATCGCACCGGTCAGTTAGCTATTTGCTCCTTATAACAATGTGTGAATTTTCAAGAAATCTTTAATTTATTTTATTACTGACCTCTTGGTCTAGCGGTTAGATACTCTGGCTGCCAAGCCTGAGGTCGTGGGTTTAAGCTCACCCAGGAAACATTTGTGTGATGAGCAAATTTTTATGTTGTATTTGGATGCAATATGTAGGACCTAATAAAATCTTTACTATTATGGGCGGCAGTGGCCACTCGTGCATGCTGCCAGCTCGTTCACTACTCTTATAACATTAAAAAAAAATTATACATATGTATTTATGTATGTTACAGCTATCCGGTTACACAGTCAATCAATCGTCTAATTTGGAATCAGATGGCCGTGAGTGGAATGGTACTAATTATTATTATTATTATTACAGGCACCTCAAGACACATCAAACCGAAAACCGCACGATAGCCCTCAACTCGGATACAGCATGGCGCAATGTTTAGAACGCACGTAGATAACATTTTGACATTTCACTGTACCTATTGCGAGTGCGCTGACTTATATTATTAGCGATTATACGACGACGAGAATAAATATTTTCTCGAATTACATACGCACTATAACCTGGTCTGGTGTGCATCCAGTCGTAAAGGTTCACGCTTCTCACACAAACCAATTTTATCTTTGAAGTCATAATACTTATAGTTGTACAAATAAGGGTACATTTAAAGATTTTAGTAATTTGCCAGATTAAACCACATTTTATCACTACATAGTATAAAACAAAGTCGCTTTCTCTGTCTGTCCCTATGTCCCTATGTATGCTTAAACCTTTAAAACTACGCATAATAATACATGTAAGTGATACGTCGAGGTGAACTGAACACATATTTTATGAAATTCTACATCCAAAGGGAATTGCGGGGGCGGGGGCGGGACGAAGTCGCGGGCAAAAGCTAGTAAAGTAATAAAATTGAAATTAAAAATATTAATTAATTACACTAAGAGCAACGCAAAAGCTCCACTTTAAGTAGCTAAGGTCAAGATTTATATGTTTATTTAGTCCAACCTGAGTTTACATCAGGGGGACCTGTAGGAATACGTTTGAAATTAGAACAGACGTAATTAATAATGTCTTCGAACTTCCGGACGAGCGAGCCATTACGCCAGCTCCCTAACGGTGCAGGCAGCAAACACTGGATGCCAAACATACGAGTACATCCTTACAATCCTGACGTGCTAGATTCATCACTCTTCATATATACAAGCCGGTTTCCAATCCACACTTTGTTATCAGCCAGTATTTCGCTTTGGTCTAGATAGGAAAGCCTTGATCTCCGACACCTGCATCCATCAATTCGCATTGCATGTCACAGACCTTCAAATGTGCCCTCTGACAGTACGACGTGCACCAACGCGCTGTCACGTGTTAAATGCCAGGGACCTGTTCGGTGACCCACAAAGTTTTTACATCGATCTCCTACGTAATCGATACAAAGTTGCGACATCGATTTTCGACAATTCCGCTGGCAACACCGAGCAATATTTTACGGGCGGGTCCGTATTCAAAGTTACTTTGTTCTTTCGTTAAACTCGATGTAACTTACGATAGCTGCATTACCTTTTTTCGACTGTAATCAGACATATTTATATGGCAGTTAACATTTTAGAACACGGCAACATTGTTGCAACAGGTTTCCTGTTATTACGCTTATTTATGTAGAATCTCGATTATAATAATAATATAAATAAATATGAAACGCTATAAAGTTTTATAACGATTTAATTAATTAATTGCCTTAAAGCCTTTTATTATGACCGAGGACCCGTGTAGAGCAGTGGAGTATTAAAAGAGTTGAAAAAAGAATGAGTCATTTATATTTATGAATATGACTGACCCGTTTGTTAGTGACCTCAATGATAGGTGGTCGTAGGTTCGATCCCATCGAGGACAAATATTTATTTATGCGATAAGCACCAGTATTTGTGGTGTCTGGATGTAAAGTTAATTACACAAGTATGTATTGAGTAATATATAAATAGGTCTATGAACTGCCTGGTTACCGCAGCACAGGCTCTGCGTAATTTGGTAAATGACGGTCACGTGTAATGTTGTACAGAGATATTGTCATTTAATTGATTTTCCAATATGGCAACATTTCTTTAAATTAAAAATTTAGTGTAACGTGTTGTAATGATGTGATGGTATAACAATAAAAAACATGTAGTTCACATTATTAACTGCCGTTTGCTAAAAGATAGAAAAATGATACTGATGCTTCAATAAGCCCTAAGATAAATCCTTCAAACTACCTTCTTGCGGATCGAATCGAACATTACCGAGCTCCAATTAAAAGAAAAAAATACCTTATAAATATTTAATGCACCACAAATTCTGTCCGAATGCGTCCGATTCGAATGCGAGCGGTAAAAGGTTGGGAAACACTAAAAATATATCATGCGAAAACCGCCGTTATTTAATACGACGTAGAAACGAAAATCCCGTAGCGATTATTCGGAAGTACGTAGTATGATTGTCGCCAAGGATACCCTCTAATTAGGTGATAAATACTGGTGCACGCCCCCAAACATCGAGGTCCGCTGTAATTGCTCGTAATTGCAATTTATTACGCCCATAATATTACATGGGATCGGCAATTAAATCTAATGTGATGCGGAACCATTTTCGGTTAAATATAAATTGCGTAATCCAATAAAACTGTTAAAATGAGACTTTTCTTAATATGCTAGCGGGGTTAAGAGAGAACCATGGTTAGGGTTGTCGCAATAGCAAAAGGAATTAATAAATTAAACGCATTAAATAATTCGAATTAAAAAAAATAATCTTTGTAATTAAAACAACTATACTATTGTAATTCGTTAAGTATTTTTAGTGTCCATTGAAACCTAGTTGGATGTATATTCGTAAGGGTAATCCATGAGCTGAGGTACACACAGGAAACATTTATGATTATAATTAAGAAAACTGATTCACACGGTATTTGAAATATGTCTGTTATTAAACAGCTTAATGACATCATTATTTGCAATTATAACCTACTATAAGCTGTTATATAACTGTTTTATTACATTAAACGATTTGTTACATTTGTATTAGTAATGTTACAGATAAACATTCAGCGCTACGTATATAACAATTCCCGTGTATCGTAATTTATTTGATTTCAGTAGCCTGACAATAGAGTTAGCAGGTTGGTTTGACAGGACAGGTGTTCACGCACGAGGCTGCGTGGGAGGCACGGAGATATCTGTGATCTATGTTTTCGGAGTAGCCTACCAGGGTCACCACTGCAATACCAATGTGACGAACATTAAAAACAAATAAACAAGTAGGTAAGCTGATAAATTAATTATTTCGTACATTAATTTTAAGCAATTACAAACCTTTTCTTGTAATATCAACTTTATGCAACTGTCTGCAATATTTTTTATAGGTTAAAATGATTTTTTGTTCGTTGTAGAAAACAGATAATTCAAAAAAGAATATTTATTTCTAATCATTATTTTTCATTATAACTTTTTAAACAAAAAACAAACAATTGCGTATTGCGAGTTAAAATGAAATGTTCACAGTCACAATAAAAAATTAACAAAAGATTTAATAGACAAAATGATTCTATTATATTCTATGTTGGCAGCCCTGTGGGATCCGTTAGGCACGCGCGGCGAACACAGACGCGCGAAAATCATAAAGATGGCCGCTGCCCGGAACAGACGACACGAAACGAGTGTGCGATCCTATCTCCCGATCTTGGAGGATATGTCACACTAAATAATGACTGTTTTCTAACGATGTATGTAGCACATTACGAGGGCTGCAGTTACGTAGTGCTTTTCTAGAGGAGTTAATAATTATATTTACTGAATTTAGAAGACATCCCTGGTGTGGCGCATGTTTATCTGTAAAACTTTAACCTTTTTCATTACGTAGGGAAGTTCTACTGATCAGAATTAGCGGAGAAGTGCGTAATTTGTATTAATTTACGCAACAGCGACAATCGATCTTTCGCTTGAAATTTCGAGATTGTATATAAGCAGATTATTCATAGAACTTCGATAGCGCGATTCAGAAATAGTGTAACGCCATCTGTTATCGAGAATTGGAAGTAACACACAGCAACTCCAATGGTACCACTTCAAAGTGAAATCTAGGCGTAAGATGCAAGAACCATTGTATTTTTCTTCTAAAAACCGTTTAAACATGTTTGAACGGGTAGTAGTGTAGACGATTATGACGATATCGCTAATGTATTTAGAGACGCTTGCACCGGTGCACCGTGCTGGTTTCACCTTGTATTGACTTGTCCCGATAAGGATAAGTAAAGCATAGGCGACAATAGTCAAATTTGAGTTGTTACTGTTTCAGTAAAAGTAATGTTGGTAATAGTTGAAACTTCTTAAAACGTGATGCTATACGTATCCGTTACCATTAATTAGTGTTCGTCGTGTAACCCTATTTTTACCTTTCAAATATCTAGCAAGCAATTTCTTTGAAGCATTTTTTTGTTGGATTTTGCATTGTTTTTGTTTTTATGTACACTCACTCCTATTATAATGTTACTAGCAAATCATCTTCTAGGTCTTAGCGGCTTCTACGAGCCAACTGAACTCGTGATCTGACTCAAAGACAATAAGCACGGCATTATAGAATATTATAGCGTGGCATAGCGGAAGGCGGGTGGGCGTGGCGCCGCCAGCCTCTAATAGAATACCGAAGTAATTATGAGACGAGTGCTACAAGTCCTAGCTGCAAATGGAAATTACTGGTACTGGGGAAGGCATGTCTTCCTGGTTGGGTAAATTATTGTGTACTTTTCAAAGTTGGTTGAACCCACATCCTGGGTTTCCCTGCGTTATCACATCTATTTATACTGGGCTCTGGATTTAATGGTTAGCAACCCTGACTGCTAAGCCGGAGGTCGAAGGTTCTATTCCCATCCAGAACCAACATTTGTGCGATGAGCCTATTCGTTTGTTCTGTGTTGGATGTAATAAAAATATGTATGAAACAACAGTGTAGGTATCATTACAACCCTAATTAAACATAATTCCAATGAAAATAGCGATGTTTTGATTCAACAGACACATAATAAATTAGCATTAACATCGATCTTGTTAATAAACAACACTTCGAGATAATTTGGTGTCAAAGTTTATCAGCATCGCGCGATTGTGACAACCATGGGACACGCGTGTTAATCGGGAACAGATTACGAAAGTGTGACAGCCCTATACGTGACATGGAGATATTGGTCCGGTCATTGACCTTTAATCTCGCCGAGCTAGTTAGATGGTGTCAACGGAGAAGCCATGTTGCATTGACGATTGAAATTGATAAAATTAAATATTACTTTATTGGTTCGGCTTACACGTGTAAGTAAAAGCATCATTTTCGTACAAACCCAGTATCACTACATAGTATAAACAGCCGCTTTCTCTGTCCCTATGTCCCTATGTATGCTTAAATCTTTAAAACTACGCAACGGATTTTGATGCGGTTTTT
>DWEM01000490.1:0-18701 GCA_018245935.1 Agara belti belti
AAAAATGAAATGTTTTTCAATGAGTAAGTGATATTAATAACCAGTTATACTAAGAAATAGCAATGGATTGCTATCACTTTATTTGGTACAATTTTGATCTGGGTTTACTTGATAAATAAATCAATTGTTTCAGATTCATCATTGTAGTAGAGCATGACTTGTCAGTTTTGGACTATTTGTCAGATTTCATCTGTTGTTTGTATGGTGTGCCCGGTGCTTATGGTGTGGTGACTATGCCTTTTTCTGTACGTGAAGGTATGTATATTATTACAACTGAAGGATCAACAGCAAAACTTTTAATACACACTTGTGAAATACAAATTTCACACTAGACAGTATTAAAGCTTCAATTTTGTTTTGTTTTTAGGTATTAATATATTCCTTGACGGTTTCGTACCTACTGAGAATATGAGATTCAGAACTGAATCGTTAGTGTTTAAAGTAGCTGAATCAGCTACAGAAGAAGAGGTAAGATTAAAGTACATTCTTTGCCTTCAAACTTTTCAACATTATACACAAATTTAAGTAAATTATTTTGGATGATAGTTGTAGTAAAATATAAAAATGTATGTGATAAGTTGTGTTGCATAAATACAGGATGTAGGTAGTACATACTATTTATATAATTAGAAATTACATTTTTATAATTAAATTTATTGTTTTGTGTAGATTAAAAGAATGAATCATTATGAGTATCCAGAGATGTCTAAGGATATGGGTGATTTCCACTTACAAGTGATGTCTGGTGAATTCTCAGACTCTGAAATTTTAGTGCTGCTTGGAGAAAATGGTACTGGGAAGACAACATTCATTAGAATGTTGGCAGGCAACTTGGAACCAGATGAGGGTAAATTTATTCACTGTATCAATATACAATTTACAATAAAGTTTTATATTCATTAACTATTGAGAAAACATACATCAGCTGGACAGCTTTTTTTTTGTGAAATTCTTTTATGTATTTTCCAAATTTGGTTATATTTGCAAATTCATATTACACTCAAATCGAGTAGTAAATTGACAGTTACTTTACATTTTTTTAATTAAGTAATAAATACTTAAAATCTTTCGTATTAAAATATAAGTTATGTATATTCCATACTATCTTCAGTTTTTATTTTGAGGAATGCTCTAATTCGATTGAATTTTCTATATTACTTCGTGTATCCGAAATTCACCAAAATGGCAACACTAAATATGGAACTGTCAAATTGCGGAAGTTGTCAAATGTTGTAGATGTGAAAATTCTTGAAGATTCAATACGGAATCGAGTTTCCTAATTATAATTGTATGATATAAATGTACAATTAGCTGCAAAATACAAAAATCTTGTGTTTAGTCAGATTAACTTCTCGGAAAATGTAAATAATTCGTTATTGAGGTTATAGGTTAATAGTAAATTTAAGTGCATTTTGATGAGTTACACCGGAGTGTAGTGTTCCTGTTATGGCTAGGACTGAGTTGTTCGATCTATTCTTCCACCCGGTATTTCAGAAGTGTCTGAAACATGTCGAATCCTCGCTACCCGCAGAAGGTTTGACACACTTTCGTATATTTCGTACGTTAATTTTTTTTGGCTTGTTTTTGTCTTGTCTTTAAATGTATCACAATTGAAACAATACATTATCAAACAATGTGTGAGTTTGAGTGCCCTTAACCTTTTTTTTTATAATCTATGCTTCGTGTCATTAAAATATAGGTGACTGATTTCAATTCATAATGGTTGTCTATTAAATAAAAGTGAAAATGCTAGCTCGTCCAGCATGCCAGTGTACATCTCTAGACTATGCACACGATAGATTTTTCTTATCGTATTAGCATACAGTATCATTAAAATTTGTCCTGATTAATAATATATTCATCCTCATCCTTTGTTATTTGGCCATTGTTTTAATGTCCTCTTTCATTTGTATAATTATAATTAAATGTATACCATTCTATATTCAAAAATTAAGAATTCAAGTTATTATACCATATTGAACCAATTTAGTAACATAATAACTTACATTATATAAATTATAAAGATATGAAAATGCATAGTTTCCAATAGAATGGGTTGCGACCGACTGGTAGGTTGAAAGCGAATTAAAAATGGGCCTGGAAAAGTAGGATATTTGACTATGGTTAATATTAAAAATAAATACTGAAGTCAATTGGATGTATCAAACTCATTGCTATTAAATTTATTAAAATGTAAGTTATGCTGAAGCTATAATGACAAAAAATAGGTAACAAGTATAAAATTTTTATGAATTGAACTGAAAAAAGGAATGTTTTTTTTCTCGTTTGAACCGTGACTCATGTATATAGTAAATCGGCTTTTCCTTTCTTGAAAACCAAGGAATGAGTCCCAAAATTTGAGGTTTTTGTTTGGTCGGTCATGTTCCAGTCAACTTTGGCGATCACCACCATAACATATAATAATTGTACTGTAATATAACTAACATGCATTGTATAACTCAAGTATTTTAAACCATTTAACATTTTCGCAGGTTCTGGACAGCTGCCCCAACTGCACATTAGTTATAAGCCCCAGAAAATATCACCCAAAACACAGGGCATGGTCCGCAACATGCTGCACGACAAAATAAGGGATGCTTATGTCCATCCACAGGTAGGATATTATTTGTAAAATTGATATCTTCACTACATAGTATAAAATAAAGTCGCTTTCTCTGTCCCTATGTCTCTATGTTCCTATGTATGCTTAAATCTTTAAAACTACGCAACGGATTTTGATGCGGTTTTTTTTAAATAGATAGAGTGATTGAAGCGGAAGGTTTATATGTATAATATAATTTGTATAATATCTGCATGGGACGAAGTCACGGGCAAAAGCTAGTAATATATATGTATCTTGTGTGCGTGTGTATGTCACTGAATTCCTCGTAAGCGACTGGACCGAATTCGATGAAATTTTTTGTGTGTGTTCAAGGCGACTTGAGAATGGTTTGGACTAACAATTTGGTCATTTGCTTTACAAGTTTTATGGACTTTGGAATCTCTTCGTTTCAGTTCATAACGGACGTCATGAAGCCTATGAAGATTGAGGAGATAATGGACCAGGAAGTGCAAAACCTCTCTGGTGGTGAGTTGCAGCGTGTAGCACTGGTGCTGTGTCTTGGGAAACCCGCTGACGTCTATCTAATTGATGAGCCCTCTGCGTACCTGGATTCTGAGCAGCGTTTAGTTGCAGCTAAAGTTATCAAACGGTAATATGATAAAAAAATAAGTTAAAAAGAAATTATTAAACATATTTAACAAAAGAATGTTACGTTTTCTATAGAATTTTTGTATGAACTTGAGACTCATGAATCAAGGCTCAATATAATAGGACACAATATTTTTTGTAACGGTAAATATGGAATTATTAACATATTAATTCATTGAAATTTATACAGAATTACCATCTATCAGATCGGCCAATTATTTAACAATTACGTAGTGAAAAATGCAATGTGGTTGAAAATGTTCTGTTTATTTCCAAAGTTATTTATTCATTGTATTATTGATGGTAGTAAATTGTTAATCAATAATGCCTCGGTTGATTTAAAGTTATACTAAATTCATGTGTTATATTAAATGCTATGACTCTTACTAATAACCATTTGTATTACACCTGTATTCGAAGAATCTATATTGAAAACAATTAAGATCTCTGAAAACATTTGACAGTTTTTAATTTTGTATCTGTGATATGCTTATTTTACATACATTACTGTCAGCTCTATTTATTTTTTATCTATACTGAACACGTTTATAACTTTTTAACATGTCCACAGGTTCATCTTACATGCTAAACGGACAGGCTTCGTGGTAGAGCACGACTTCATTATGGCCACATATCTGGCCGATCGTGTGATAGTGTTTGAAGGCACGCCCTCGTCGCACGCGACCGCTCACGCACCGCAGTCGCTGCTGAACGGCATGAATCGGTTCCTAGAGCTCCTGGGAATTACCTTCCGACGAGATCCCAACAACTTCAGGCCGAGGATTAACAAACATTCTTCTGTAAAGGTTTGTACATGTTTATAGTAAAGTAAATTGAGCAGTCTGTCTGTGAACTAGTGCTTACAATTGTTACTGTAAAGCTCCTACTGTATGGGAAACTGTGATGTTGACACAAACCATTAGGTGGCCTATCAGTCTTGTGCCATTATTGTATGAAAACAGAACCTTTATTTAGCTTTTATATGTATAAGGAATAATCAGTATTGACACCTTCGCTCACACCTACTTTACAAATAATAATTTGTTTAAGGTTGAATAGTTATTATAAAAGTAAAAATATATCATGAGAAATACTGCTCACTTCGAGTTGCATATAATGTTCTGGATTTAGAAGTCTGCCAACAGCTCCTTCAGTGTGAAAGACCCTATCATTTTGAGAGGAGAATCGTGTCCAACAGTAGAACAATATAAATGGTTCAATACATATATATTGATAAGATTATATTATAGCAAAATTGTATTTTGTTTTGCAGGACATAGAACAAAAACGGGCTGGTCAGTATTTCTTCCTTGAAGACTAAACCACATGATTATGTTATTTATATATATACATATATAGATATTAAAACAAATGTATCAGTCACAACAGTAATGGCCTGTCATCTATGTATTGCAAACATTGTATACTGTAATAAATCAGTTTTATACAACCTGTTAACCTCGTTTTTCTTTATTATAAATTGTTTCATAGCAGTGTACATAATGTGAATTTCTTTTATATAAAGATGCAATTGCAAATGCAAAACTGTAGCTAAATGTACTACATATTTATGTATATTGTTAAAATTATCCTTTAAATGAAATACAAATATTATATTCTGCTTGTGTGTTTATGTCATTAATATTGACGCATCCAGATTATGAACATTTAAAATTACATTAATTAAAAAAATACCTTCAGTTTTAATTTTAACTTTGAGATAGTCATGTAAACACTATCTGTAATTATAAAATGGAAGTACATACCTATTAGGTCGAGCGTATATAACCATTCACACAGAACTAGTAACACTCACCACCATCTGATTCATTCAAAAGACAGGTTCGACCAAGTTATCATGCAGAATCAATAGAAACATTAAAACACCATAGCAGACTTGCCTCACATTATGTGGGTACCTATTTTAGGCTGATATGAAAAGCCTAATTGAATGGGTTTTAAAGATGTTAATAAAAAACGGAAACTAGTTTCTTTAATAGACGATTTATTTTGGTTGTATGTATTTTTAAATTATTTCCGTTGTATGATCGTTCTTTCGTAGAATTAATGGACACTGAACAGTCATAACTTTGCAGTTGACGCGACAATGAATCACGCATACGCATACTGCTTATTTAACTGATGATCTAACAACATCAGTGACGACTTTTATATACTGTCTGATGACGTTTTGCAGGAAAGACTAGTCCACCTCACTGACGTGTCATGATCATTATTCATTGTGATCATTCCTAAAGATATTGGTGTTTCAAAAATGTAACTAATAGGCAGCAATCTATCAAGTAATTATATGATTTTTTTTCAAATTATGACGCTATAATACAGTAATATTTTGCATTGGCATGTTACAGTAAAAATAAACATTAGAAACAAATTTAACCAGTTAAACAAACACACATCATTAACGACCACAATACTCAAAATGAAATCAACAGTGATTAGAATACAATAATACCTACGTAATCTTGAAATTAATTAAACGTTTATACTCAGATAAAAAGTTGGAAATATTTCACATCATACAATTGAATTGCCACACATCAACAATAATCACGTTTTGTTATTAAAATATAACACGTCAATTGCATTAGTTACCTTCCCTTTTTTTGAGGGGGGGCAAATCTTCGAAAGATATCGAACTCACGGGGGTAGGAGTTAGGGGCACGTGGACATTTCTACCGACTAAAATCCCCCATGACCTTCCAGCGCATGTTAGGGGAGAAGAGAGGCACTAGGATCTCCAAAGAACGCGGCTAGTGCTGCCCTTGCAATCTTGCCAGAGGCTACAATTTTTCTATCAGCCCTCGGCTTATATGCGCGGCGTTTTAAGGCCATAACAAAATGCTACCCTTTCCCGCAAATGCATTATTTACCGACCTACAGGTATCAATATAAAAGTTTCATTTCTTACAATAATATTGTTATTGGATTAACCATCAAAGTTAACTAAACTGAATACCTATTATCTTGCGTGGATTGAACGTCACGCTGAGAGTTTAAGAAACTTTAAACTAGGACGGACACTTTCTTATTCATTCAATTAGAACGTGTCTCGAATTATTGTTTGATTATTTTATTTGCATTGCTTGCCAGAATTGTTTTGTTGCAAGCGTCGCCAGCATTTTTAAACGTTTTACGATGATACTGATCTTTCAATTAAGTTGATGGAAACCAAAGCTTGAACTAAACTAAACTAAACCTGTCTCGAATGTTCCCTCCCCGGCTAGCAGACCGCAGCGTCGCCAGATGACATCATCGTGACTGTAACGTGGCTCAGAAATCCGTAACCCAATGTGTGGTTATACATATTATACTTACTTTAAAAGTACAATGTCTTTATTCAATTCAGGAGGATTTGTTTACAGTACTTTATAATGTAGCAGGCTTGTATAATACAGGTAGTAAATATGTAATATTTTTCCCTTTAGTAAGTAATGTAATTCGGTCTAGGCTTTTAACTAAGTAATTGAACATACCAAGACAGTTTATAATTTTATAGCAGAGGTTAATTGTAATTGACTAATCGTTCAGTTAATTTATTCCTAGCTAAGTCTAACCAATACCATAGATAAACGAATTAAATATAAAAATTGCGAGTACATGAAACCAAATGTTGCCTTCCCCTGGCGCACCAGTGTGAGTGAGAGGGAGAACAAAAACGCCACGAATCCGACCGGCCTCAGCGAGTAGGGAGTCTCATTCGTATCGTGCCGCGTTTATTTCGAAAGCCGCTCCGGTGTAGTGCAGTTGGGTGTGTCACTGAATCTGATAAGAAAAAGTATGTATTTTCTGCATTATATACGAATTATTTTTATAAAAACAAACTAAAATTAGTTTACTTACTTGAGAATAGATTAAACTTTGCGTAAATACAATTAGATACCAATAAAAAGTACGATTAAGCGGTAATGGCGCGGCGGCGCCTGTTGTTTGCTAATCCGTAAAATGCCGGTGTTGATATAAGTGGATTTTTTTCTGTGTTTCGCTATCAATGTTTGCTAATACTTTCGTTTTCCATTTTAGCTATCTATCATCATGAGCGGCCAGCAATATTACCCGTACAAGGTGAGTTTCCTCCTACTTACAAATTTCAACCTACCTATAGTTCCATCGATTCTCTCGAGATGATGTCATCCTTACCGGGCAAGGTTGCTTGCAAATCGAACTTGTTAGTTTGCTGTTTAGTTAGTCGATCATTTATTTAATTGCATTCTCATAAAGTATTCGGTATAGAAAATTTTAACCAACATAAATCAGGTAAAGAAATCTTAAGAGCGCAACATTTACGGTTTAAATGTTTATCAATATTATTATTATTAATATTATTAATACTATAAAAGCAATTTTCTAAAAATGACCGCCGGTCTTCTATTTTGTCTGGTTAAACTGTCCAGTTATTTAATCAATTTAGGTGTCCACCTATTTAATCAATTGTTTTCGTTTAACTTTGTAACTTAAATGACTTAATCTCAACTTCTAAAAACACAGCATTGAAACATTAATAAGCTTGTTTGTACTTAAAGTTATTGAAATTTGTGATCAGTGAAACATTAATAACTTTTGTTATAAATTCAGATAACTTTTTGATAGCTCTGATATTTAATATTTTAGTACTATTAAAGGTTGTATAATAAATTACGCGATGTACTTACCCGATGTAATGCAAGCACACTCTAGGTGTACTAGACTATGAAACGATGGGGAGAGATTCGTCAAGCGATACTTGAAACTTAAGCTCGTAAACAAGCCCTTTTACTCAACCATCTCTTAACAGTCACTTTAATCGAAGCACGCTACTTCAAGAGAAATATTTGGATTATTTTAAATAAACATAAGTTACTTCACATATGTAACTAAGTATTAATGATGTTGAATGTCAGTATTCCTAAAATATTTTTTGTTATACTTGCATGATGAATATTTTACCACCAATTTGGTTTTCTTGTCAAAATTGACAAATGAAACGCCTACACGACTGCGTTAGTCAGACTGATTGCCTCGATCATATATTAGGTCAGACTGCATCAAGTTTTAAATTGAGGCATAATAGCTATGACGAATTGGACACTTGTCGTTATAAATGTCTATGCATCTTTCAGTACATAGACAAAATATGGCATCGATCGTTTTTGTCCGCAGTGTACCCCTACCGTGTACCCCGCGGAGCCCTTCGACGCTGCAGCTGACGCGGAAACCCTCCGCAAGGCTATGAAGGGCTTCGGCACGGACGAGAAAGCCATCATCGACGTCCTCTGCCGCCGCGGAATCGTCCAGAGACTGGAGATTGCTGAGACTTTCAAGACCAACTATGGAAAGGTAAAAAATAATTACATTTCAACTTTCAGCTCGCAGAGTTCGCTAGGAAAGACAATTGCACACTTAAACCGTGTTCTCAAAACAAATATTAACAGGCCACACGAAAAATGTTAAGCACCCGTAATCGTAGCAGCGAAAGTAATATTTTCATCAACTTACATTTTTCTGATTACATTAAATAAGAGCACGTATAGTCGCGCCCGTAACTAATTAAAAACATTGCAAATAAAATAGCTTCCGTACGTGTGTTCGTTGATTACTCGTATTTTCTACGAAATAGCGCAATGCGGAGTCCATTATAACTCTGAACATGCTCAAGCAAAAACGACAAATTTACTGCATATGTACCTACTTGCAATACTGAAATACTGAAATACTGAAGTACTGAATAACTCTGGTATGTACTTTCAAACGCAAAGGTCAATGCACCGAAATGTGTTGCGACTGTAAACTGAGCAGAAGAAAGAACAAGTGAACATTTACGCGATACGGAATTAGCCATTCAACTTAAAATGTCTCAGAACAAGTTTCCCACAAACGTGGACATTCCGAGAGAGAATATTGCAAATATTTTACATTTTAGAGCTCCAACGTGTGTAAAATTAAACACATTTAAGCCGCCAATTAAATTATGATGGTCTGTTCATTGATGCTAATTCGAGTTGTGAAAAGCAAACTATAATGCTACGAAACTATATTGTAAATTATGTGAATTTATCCTAACTTTAATTATTACTAATAAAAATGATCTTCAAACTGTTATTCTTCAGTTAGAATTACGCAAAATTATATCGAGCGTAATATCGCCATTACTGAAAAAAAAGAATTGCTTGTCATTTTCTTTCGTTGTAATACATTTTCCTTACTTGCAGTGCACTGATATCTTATCAATATTTACATTGTACATGACACCTTTATTGTTGATTACTATGACATCATTGTATCATTGCACATCAGATCTTTACCAAGCTCTCTATAGAAAAAAGGGCATAGACAAGTTTTTGGTTTCTTATTACGTATGTTCAGTTTATGAATAGATTACTCGATTGCTCAAATATTACGTTACAAACCATTTCATGCTTTACGGTCATTTAAATTTTTTCTTATTTCATAGCCTCGCAATATATATTACGTTAAATTGAGGTGTAGTATTTTCGAAGCACGGTTCACTTACTTTTTCGAGTACAGATGCTTTGGTGCTCGTTATAAATATTTCAAAGCAAAATATCTGTAATTATAAACCTATCAGTATAAAACCAATCCAGTACCTGATAAGTTCTGCAATTATTTTCAATATCCAACAACTTTTCCTATTAAAACTCATAACATTGTATAATTAAATTAATTAGACCAAAGCAATTTTAATTAATGGATCGACACATGGACAATATCGATTGGCAACTATTTAAGCGATTATGACACTGTAAATGCTTTTTTTAAACCAAAACATGGAGGACTATTTAAGTGACGCGCCGTGTACCAAGACCAGGTCCAGTAGACTGTTTAGTTAAGCGCATCATACTTTACAAACCTCTTACTTTACAAATGAATCATTCATAAATTAAATAATTTTATAATTCATATGATATGTTCTTATTACTGTTGCCTTTTGTTTACGACGTCACATTCTCTTGAAAATACAAATTAAAAGACATTTACAGTCAATTAAAATTAATAAGGAGAAGATAAAAACAAACAATTATCTAAAGTTTGTTTTGTAACAAATTGAATGTTGGGGCTTTAAATTAAAACATTTAATGAAACTTCATTTTCGTAAAGAAAATGCTGGAAGAATGTAAAGCCAGGTCTTAGATATTGGCTACCATAACCTATAAATATCAATGATAAGTTCTAAATATAATCAGGAGTGAAACACAACGTGCTGTTGGTTACATAGAAAGATATAATGTGATGTGATAAGACAGTAACATCAAGGCTGAAGCAAGCACAAATCTGATCGTGACGGTCGTTATAGTTAAATAAATTTTCTGCATTCCAAGACTAACGAACTCTGTATTCTATAGCCATTATAAGATAATCCCATACTATTACACGAGAATATTTAAATAAGTTAATACTTATATGTATTTGAATGTTTTCAATAATCGTTTCAGCGATTTCGACGAAAATTTGAAATTGGGGATTTTTTTGGATCCAGATACGGATTTGTCACAGTTATATAATGAAGCGAGTCAAGCTCGGTCGTCTAGGTACTTAGTTACCTACGTTACAATATGATCTTTCCTTGATATATACCGTACGACCGTGTAACATTATATACTGCGAACAGTGGGAACACCCTGCCCGCAAAGCAATCGATACGGTGGCCAACGAAGGTGGGGCAAGTGACCCCAATACCCAGGCCATTTGCTAGTATACATACGTCGAAGTTTATTGAGTAATGACCATCAAACAGCAATTAATTTTATTGCGCCATAGCGCATATTCTATGGGAATACATTGACTTAACTAATGAAATACGAATCATAAACCGGAAGAAAAGTTATTGAAATGTTTATTCTTAAATGTTACTTTACCGGCGATTTTAGAAGAATCTTGTATGTAAAGCGAGAGAGACACGTGCCTAGTAATAAGACATAAAAACGATCAATCCAAGCTACTTTTCAAGAATATGTAGAATAATGTATGTAAAAATGAATTTTTTTTTCATAACAAATTTATTTTTTATTCTTAATTTTGAAGCGTTTGGCCACGACCTAATGTGATGGTTAGGTAATTAGCTAATTCCGTCAATTTTTCTAGCATCGTATACACTTCGTTACTGTCGTCTTTTAATAAAAGTACGCTCGTTTACACTCTTGAGTGTACATCGGTGGCCGCAGTTTCCTAGAAAAACAAATATAACGCTAGCGTGCTTGCAGTGTCAGCCCAAAATAGCTTTACAATACGCTACAGCAAACGAGTACATTATAGTCAATCTTTATGCGGTAGAAAGGAAATTTAACTAACATTTTTAAGGGCAAATCTATCTGTTTTAAAGAGTTTGCCTGTAACAGTCCCGCAGCTATTTTTAAACTGTTGAACACAAGCTTCAGTTATGCAGTCAAAACTCGAAATAAAACAGGTCTGCGTATCCCTTCGCCTTTAACCATATATTAAAAACGTATGTATGCGGCGAGTTGAATTTTGGTGTATTTTTTTCTAGTCTTTTCTTAAGTACTTCATTTAACATAATCAGTATTGTATTGCCAAATAGATGATTCGAATGTTTTTTAATATGTGATCTCATATCGTTCACAAGTATTAATCATGATTATTATTCACTCGTTCACCGTTCCATAGTTCGTTCAACTGTTCAACTCGTGATGGCGGTAAGGACAATCGATAATGAGAGCCAAGTGCGGATTCTCAAACCGCGTGCGTCCAGAACAATGTAAATATTTCTAAGCATGCGGATTTCTTTCCAACGCTTAATAATCATTCGATGAAAATGCTTAGTTGTAGGAAACTAAACTATTAGGTAAAATTACCGCCCACTATATATTTGTTCATTTTAGTACAACGTTACGGAAATTTACATTATCGCCTAAGTAATCAACCTAAGTGAAGTTTCCATTATCAATGACTTGCTTGTCGGTACACCTGTTTTAAATGACTCATAGAAGTCTATGTTATGATGATATTATGTGCTATTCTTAACTTTGCCGTGAGTAATAACTTTAAGCAGTATACATTTGCCGGAACAAGGAAAACAATATTTCCTTCTGTCATAATTCCGTGATGTTGTTACTAATTCCATGTGTATAGCTAATTAATATATTACGTTTTACTGCTCCATATTCTTCTCGCTTCTTGTTCTTCTATTCGTTTGTACACTTATATCAAATTATAAAAATATATCCATCGACATGTCATCCAAGTGATGTACATATTTCTCTTCGTGTTACTTACTTTCATAGGTTCTTACATTGGGAAAAGGACCGTAAAACCTTTCATTCCTTTTTCAAACGAAATTAACAGACTATAAAATTGGATGTCTGTTGTTTAAAATTGGAACACTTTTTAACCGACTTCAAAAAAGGAGGAGGTTCTCAATTCGACTTTTTTTTGTGTTTGACCCGTTCGTAAACCCCCTTCAGGCTTAGAGTCTAAGCGTTTACGTTCGCAAACCCGTTATTAGCGATGTTTTTTGTAAAAAAAAACGTGCCTGCAAAATTATCAAGTCTTAATAAGTTGTGGAGAATGCGTGGAAAATCACTGAGTTGTATTTCGCTTTGACGTATGATAGTTATCGATTTTCATACGTATTCTTTATGCTGTAACCCGATTTTTTGTTACAATACTTTTTTTTGGATTAGAAAACATTCAAAAAATGGCAGCGATAAGCAGTTACGCTGTTATATATTGTTCTTCTTTTAGGTATCAAAGAATAAATATTACACGAATCGTTGCGGTTATTTCTCCCTTACGCTTACATTTCTTGAATCGATATCCAATCGAGCATTTTTGCCCAGGACCTAGTCAGCGAACTGAAGAGCGAGCTCGGCGGTAACCTGGAGAACGTGATCATTGCACTCATGACCCCTCTGCCGCACTTCTACGCGAAGGAGCTCCACGACGCCGTGGCGGGGATCGGCACGGACGAGGAGGCCATCATCGAAATCCTATGCACGCTGTCCAACTACGGCATCCGCACCATTTCCGCATTCTACGAGCAACGTGAGTATATGCGCTAGGTTATCTTTTTCACCATTTGCAAAAGACTCTTAACGTGCCAGTAAGCAAGCTAATATTTTCTTGTATCTAATCTATTTATCAGTACCACGGTCGAACAAGCGCCTGTTTTTTTTATTACGGCTTTGTGTTTATATCGGTTTCTATTAGAGAATATAGAAAAAAAGTTGGAATTGAAACAGAAAAAGCATTAATGGAATGCGCATACCATAATCGTCATTATTGTACACCGTCGATAAATGATGCAGCTACACTCGAACGAATGTAATAGAATAGCGTGTTTGAATGTTATTAACTCGTACGTTGAAACGGTTTAGGGGAAGACCCAATTTTTTTTTCTGTTTTCCATAAATATTTTCATTTTGTTTTATAGTAACCGTTCGTGGAGCGTAAATTAATACTCGGCCAAAGAAATTTTATTTTAAAACTTAAATATAACATTTTTAAATCGATTTTTAATAAAGTTCCATTGAATTCCCGATGAATATCTATCCAAATCCGTTCAGTTTTTAAACATACAACGAATTATGTATTATGTATTTTATTAGTATGGATACTATGTATGTTACAGATATAGTTATATATAGATCGATGATATATAGACGCATATTTATTTATAGCCATAAAGGGGATTTACCGTAGCAAATGCCTTGCGATAATAATACTAACGGGCACTCTACTCTACCAATGTTAGGTCAGCCGAAGGCTATTTGCATGTTAAAAATTAGTATTCAAGACGTTACGGTATTGTCTTATGGTTAATGAAGTTCAGCCATTGCTAGTGTCGTAATAACACGTTTTTTGAATCTTACGTTAATAGACATTGCAAGCAACCATAAATTACCTACCAATAAATGCTACATAGACATCGGCTTTGGTGCAATGTAGACCAAGAGGATAAAAGCCGAAGGAAAAGTTTCAATTGTCACGTAGGTACGTCAGCGATGTTAGCACGATGATTGTAAATTGTTCCGTTTCTGTTAATAGTGTACGGCAAGAGCTTGGAGTCGGACCTGAAGGGCGACACGTCGGGCCACTTCAAGCGTCTGTGCGTGTCCCTGTGCATGGCGAACCGCGACGAGAACCAGGGCGTGGACGAGGGCGCGGCGCGGGCCGACGCCGAGGCGCTGGCCGCAGCCGGCGAGGGCCAGTGGGGCACCGACGAGTCCGTCTTCAACTCCATTCTCATCACGCGCTCGTACCAGCAGTTGAGACAGGTGAGACAAGAGAGACGCAGACAAAACGTTAAACGTAACATCACGCCTGTATTCCCCGAAAGGAGAGGAGTGTAGTACACCCCCACATTTCACCAGTTACGTCTAAGTCCCACAATGTAATAGGTGGTGAGCCTATTGCCATGCACCGGGCACACATCCAGACTCCGAGTCGCAAAGCGTTAAATTACGGTAAATTTGTACAAATAAACATTAAACATACATTTCGCAAATTTTACAGTGTTGCTAGATCAATTCATATTTTGCCATTTACGTTACGCAAATTTTAGATTTTAAAATGAACATAGCAACATAGAACGCAAAACAGAAATTTCAGTTACCGATATTGCACATATTAACCCAGGGATTACATCAAAAAAACTTCGTCTTTATAATAATATGTCATAGAAATGAAAAATGTAACAACAATTACGTATACAAATTAAATCGTAAGCAAAACGTGTTCCTGTTGTGACATTGGTGATATGAATTTTTATGCATAAACATTATGAATCGTCGTACTCGCAGATAAAAATATTAGAGTGTATTATTAACTCTAAACACGCACGAACATTATTATTGTTATTACGTTTATCAAATATTCTGTATTCACAGTGTACGTTTGAACTCATTGTTACAGGTTATGACTCACACTAATATATTAATTGAATCATGAATATGTGGCAGTTGGAAATATGTACGTTATTCATTGAACACCAAATTGAGGACCTATTGAAAATAAACTATACACAACGGTTACAGATCTTTGCTGAATACGAAGCGACCGCGGGCAAGGACATCGAGGAGACCATCAAGAAGGAATTCTCTGGAAGCATCGAGAAGGGGATGCTCGCTATTGGTAAGTTATTTTTGATTACGTCATCTTTTATATCTCCTGGGCACGAATCTCTTACAGAATTACAGTAACTATGAAGCCAGCTTAACACCGCTCCGCCACCGCGGTTAGTACCCTATCTAACAGATAAATAATATTATTTCTTAAATGAACAAGGAATGTACATAGTTCTGCGAATAATTAGTATCTTCGCAGTACCGGTAAGTGAGCCGGAATATACGCGAATTAATGGCATTGTACTGTAAATTAGTTAAACGCTGTCGTTGCCGGCTGTACCTAGTATGAACGATGATTCACTCGCCAGTACCGAGGCCAATTTGTACACAATAGGTAACACGACCTTGTACTGTGACTTTTTAAACCGGAATCATCATTATCTTGATCTCGCCGAGTGACTTAGCCGCGTTAGAATGTACAAAAAAATCATTGACCGTAATTGCCTCTGAATTATTATGATGAGTGTATGTTATCGCACTAATATTCAGCCCTGTTTCCACGACTAATTATTGAGTTTACTAAACGATAAAGTTTTAAATTTAAATGATTTGTTATACTTTTAATGTTTTCATAATTTTTTGTTTTATTATAGTTAAGTGTGTAAAGAGTAAGGTTGGCTTTTTCGCCGAACGCCTGTACTACTCCATGAAGGGCTTGGGCACCAACGATAAGACCCTCATCAGAATCGTGGTCAGCCGCTCCGAAATTGACCTCGGTGACATCAAACAGGCTTTCCTTGACAAATACGGCAAGCCGCTAGACAGCTGGATCGCTGTAAGTGTTATAACTGTCTATTGCTATGTAAAAAATAAATTCAATAATGCTACTTGATCACAATGTTTTTCCATGAATATTGACTATGTGACGTTAGCAATCATCTGTTGAGCATTTCTATACAAAAATAGTATAAAAGTTACATAAAATGTTACAGTTACTATCGTTTATAGCTATCATCAACCATTCCATCAACTTGTGTATTTATAAATATTGCTAACCAACTTCATATAGTACACGTCATTATCATAATATACTTCGTCACACATGACTAACGTGTAGATGTCTAAGAAATAGCTACGTGTGTATACTAACGGCTTATTAATCGCACGGAAGCCTAAGTGTTCTGAAAGATAAGAAATAACCCAATAGAAGCTGACCCATTATTTCTGTAAGAAAAAAGTCATAGTATTTATTCCTGCTTTAATCATCCGCATGAAATCTGCGAAGGTTTATGAACGGTTTGAAAATATTTTTTAAATTTATTCTTCAGAATCTATTATATTCATCACATCTCACTTTATAAATTATTATACAGATCTGTTTATTATTTAATATTGTTCATCGTCGCTTTAATAATTATTATATCGATTAATTTTTGAAACATCACTCGATTATTACTCGGCAAACGTAGAATCGATTCGATTTGTAGATTATCTGTATTTGTGATTAATGATATGCGTTTTGTTTGAAAGTTTGCTAACATAATGTTAAAATGGAAATAATTTGTTGTATGAGTATATAAATGTTGTATACACAAAAACAAAGTTGCCGTTAAACTAATTGACATGCTTACGAATGACAAGGCGTCTAGAATAGTGATGCGTTTTGATTACAGGACGACACTTCCGGGGATTACAAGAAGGCTTTATTGACCATTGTTGAGTAAATGCGCGGTGTTCAGGACGACAGCGAACCACCTTGTTTTGAAATAAGTTCATTTCGTCAATTGTTAGGTTCTAAGTTATTTGCTAGGGCACCTGCGAAAGCACTGGAGGTAAAATCATTTGTACCCGTCTCATTGTCACAAAACTTATAGATCTGATTATGGTCTAATGGTTTGACGTTCAGTGCGTTCACAGTAGGTTCTCCGTGTCGGGTGTACATTTTATTTGGACAAGATCTGTATATTTTGCTTCCTATATCATATTCATGTAACTTTCTTTGCACAGTAGCTAACAGCTTTGTATCTTGTGAGTGCATGGGGCCCGGTGAGACAAGTTTGAAGGCCGCTTTTTACAAGTAGTTGTTGGCTTTTTCAGGAGGACGTAGGAGGTCCGCTCGGCGCACTCCTTTCTGCAATGTCTTACTAAGGACACAGAACGTAAAAAAATCCATATTACAACCGCCATTACGATGTCTAACAAGTGTGGTGTGAAGTAATCAATAAAATATAATATGAAATTATATATTGTACCATTATACCTAGACCTATGGGTACAACTACTTACCGTTGCATTTTAAAGTTATATTCTAAGTTAAAATATTGAATAAGATATTTGTGTAAGAATTATTTTCATACTCTCGCTTATTTCGAATGCACGTTGTGGAAAGTTTGCATCTTTAAGAAATTTTGGGCCAGTTTCTATATATTTTGTTTAGCTAACTTTACATATTTTTTTTTCTTTTCTAAATCTTTACAGGAAGACCTAACCGGTGACTTCAGGGATGTGCTAGTCACACTTTGTGCTTAAATCCTGCAAAATATGTATTTTTTAAAAAGAAAAATTACATTTGTACTTCGTACATTATTATGTTAAGCTTGCTTGCATGCTATCAAAGTCGGACTTTGTTAAGTACAGTGTAAAATTTTGCAGGGTGACACGAAGGGCGACTACAAACGGGTGTTGCTTACTCTTGTCGAATAAGAGAGTGCATAATAAAGACTACAAAATTAAAATACATATAGTACGAATGTTTGCCTTGTGACGCGATGTTAAGTTCCCATTGAAACTGCCTTTACGCTGTATAACTGTTATGAGATGTTGTTAGAATAAAGCTTGATATTTTTGTGAAAATGATATATTTATTGGTGCTGTAGTTTTGTTTACAGTGTATTTACATTGATTAATAAAACTATGTATGTTCAATTAATCGTCTTTATTATTCGATATCCCGTATTCCTTCCCTGGTGATCTGTAAATAAATCAAATATCTTTATCAGTGAACGTTTCCCTCATGCTCTTGAATATAATAAAAAGTTAGGGTTGCCAGTAGATCATTATTACTGATGGATATAACGTTTACACGTTATATGGGTTAGTAACTTTAGATACCTATTATATATTTTTTTACTAGCTTTGCCCGCGGCTCCGCCCGCGTGGAATTCAATGTGTCACAAAGTTTTTGCCGCGTAAATAATGACCCCGCGGGAATTCTAGGATTAAAAGTAGCCTACGTGTTGCTCCACAATTAATTGATTGATTATTTACAAATCGATTTAATTGAAAGAGAGAAAAACAGATTATTTAGTATTCGATTTTTTCTACTCCAAGTCACATCCCTACTCACGCGAGCATCCCGCAGCCGCTTCCTAGCGTGCTTCCCATTCTATGCGTGATTTTTCGTTGCGGGTAATTTTGAAACTATGATATCTCCTAAAGTATTTATTATAATG
>DWEM01000491.1:0-18673 GCA_018245935.1 Agara belti belti
AAACATCGACTCGGCCATCCTTACGCATGCGTATAAGTCGTCCAAACCATTGCCGGGTAGACTTACCACGTTGATTGATTCACGAAGTTGTGCGCAGGTTAACACAACCGGTACGTGCCTTAAGTAACGCACTTCCAACCTCCCTGGACCTTCCCGCCCCCTTTGATTCTTGCAAAATGGCAATATCAAAGGGGACAGTAACAAAAAAATACAGGCCCAAACATGTTGGTCGCTTTTATCTGGCCACTTGGAAAGTACGCGTCATTTCTTTTCAAAATGAAACTGGAACGCGACTCGCAAGCTTACCTCGTATTGAATAACGAACTAATGGTGTTGTTCAAAACTTTAAGTCGCGCGCCGCGCGCTGCCTATTTCATTACATTACCAAACTTTTTCATTACATTAGACGTAACCATTCGTATGCTTTTTATAAGAAATTCAAAATAATAATTGCTGTAATTTCGTTACGAAAATTTGTGACACAAACCACTTTGCCGAATCAATCGTGAATTATTTAAACATCTCTATATGTCTCTTATTTCGTATCATCAGGTAATAATGCAGTAGGTACATATTCCCGACGTGCCAGTAAACATTTAGTTTCGCTTTAAAATCTGTAAATTAATCTGTTAATTATATTTGGTAAATATACTCTAAATATGCTAATAGGTGTATCTCGTAGTGAAATACCTACAAAAAGATACAATTGAACTATAATATGGTTATTTGATTTTATAGATTATATTACATGTATAAGAAATAATTTCTACATATTTTTTTAACTTATTACGTATTGTTACAGAATAAACATAAGGACAATTTTTAAAAACTATTTTATTTTATTATATAATAACTAAGAGACAACTTACGACGATCACAAACTATATAGACGTGGGCATAGACAATTCGTAGACCTCAACATGTGTACCTATAAATCAAGCATAATCATGTTATAACAGTCCTAGACTTTAAAACAACGTCAAGTAAAACGACAAATACCGCGTAAATCTGTAAACTCGCTGTCAGGGCCTTTTCCTGTCACACGGTAGTTCGCGTGTAGTTCTCGACCGCGTACCAGCGGCCTTCGTCTTGTCATTTCATAGATGCTCTCCGCAAACAGCGTCCGTATCGCACCCATGACAGGACAAACATCTACAAAAAGATACTAGACAATATAAAATATCAAAATAGTGTTATTATTATAACAACTTAGGACACCTTACACATTTCTATCTGATCCCAAATGAGACAGGTCTTGCTTTGATAACCAAACATCAGATATACATTTCTAAATTTATAGTTAAGTATACGTACTAAATAATTCTAGAGGCAAATACTGAACAAATAGTCCTGCTACTTCTCTTCCTGAACTCCTCAGCAGTAATGAGATACTCTGACCATGAAACCATAAACCTAGACAAAATAATGTCAACTAATACTTACGTGGCAACAACTGGCATTTGTTCTTGATCAACTGGTCAACTGGTCTTGATCAAGGGGCCAGTGATCCTGATGCTGCGCCCGAAGTTGTGAATTCAATTCCACCCATTGGCAAATAATAATACTCTAATGAGCACCAATGCTCGTAGTACGTCTTTGTGTCTAAATCTATATAACTAATGTGTATAATAAATGCGAAAGTATGTTTATTTTTCTGTTTATTTGTAATTATTTCACTTCAAACGGAGTAACGATAGATGTGATTTATCTACGGAGATACCTGAAGGGCTGGAGACTGACATAAGTTACTTTTTTTACTTAACAATATCTCGTTTGTAAGGGAAAACACGTTTTAACGTAATAGCCTTCCAATGATAAAAGAAACAATTGTGTAAGTGAGACTAAATGGAAATAAGCATGATAGAATGTAAGGTGGTTTGCATAAATAGTGACGATATAATAATTAAACTCATATTAAGGAATTCTTTGTATACGACGATATCTAGAGTGAACGGATTAAAAGAAAAGTTCGATATCGAACAAATACAACCGCACAAAGAGCCCCACACCTTCTGGTGTAATTACTGTTCGAAGTAACGGTTGTGCAAACATTAATTATTGCATCTGTACAGATGTGTTGTTATTCAAATGTTAACCTTAAGAGTTTAATAATAAGTAACATGTTACATAAAACTCCCCTCCGGCGGGGCCACCCTATCCAAACCACGAAGGCGTGGATTTGTTTTTCACGAAAAACTCTCTTTAAAATCACATAGATACATACTTTAAACACAGGAATCTCTGCGTTAGGCCTGTGCTCACATTACATTATGATCAAAGCTGCTAATGTTCAAAAAACATAACGATACAGCAACTGATGTTATATATAGAGCTGTTATGTTTTTCATTTCGCGTACATCATGTAATACATATAATTACATATATTTTTTTAAATAATTACATACTTATGTATAATGGAAGCTATTTCAAACAAAATAAGTTATACTTGATTGCGTTTCTCCGAACATACGAAGAAACGACATTTAATGCCCTTATTTTACATGTCTTATGAAAAAGCTACCATATTTTAATAATTGCCAGTTTCAATCATGTCATTTTATGGCTTATTCTTAATGTGGCAAATTCCAAAATTTATGTACATATTTTGGGTTGCCTTCTATGCATACAGATGACATTTAATAAGCTACTACATAACAATGTATATTTAAATCACATTTTTCGAATAACACCTGGTGGCGAGTTACATCTATGAACATGTCATATTCGTTTTCTCTGTGAAAAATACATGGTCATACTGATTTTCATGACAATCGGTTGAACGGGGCAGAAGTTCCTACTATGCAGCGCCACCTGGTGGCGAGTGGCATTAATGAACATATTATCCAAACCTTCTCCGAAGATATAAATGTTTATAATAAATCGTAAATTTGTATGACGATTGTCTATTTAAATACAGCCTGAAGATACTGTTGGTAAAATTCGAAAGCTCTTGTATATCCCGTGTGGTCTAGTGGTCAGGATACTTGGCTTTCAGCCAGGAGGCTCGGGTTCGATTCCCGGTGCGGGACTTCGATCATCAACAAATCTCCCTTTTGTAAATTTTTTAAGTGCGATATTAAACGTATTTTCAAAGAATTTTGCAATAGAAATGTTTGATATAATTATAATGTTTCGTAAATTTTTTTTTTTTTAACTTTCATAAGATATGAGTATGAATGATATTACGTTTGCGTTTCATTGTAACATTTTGCGAAAATTCATATGGGTCAGTTTGAATTTACTTAAATCTGTACGAAAGAAATGTTTAGAAAGTATATGGAAATGCAACTATCCGATACTTTTGTATAGAAAACCCACATAGCCTCCACTTCTTTAATACAAACTTTTTTATTGTCGTGTTAAGTTAGTGTCTTGATATCAATTGGGGGACAGTTTTCGAGGAACACTTCATTGTTTGACAGATCGAATTAGTTTGAATGGAAAATTATTATCTTTATGAAAAATTACTTAAAAATTAATTAGTATGGATTATATGCTGTTCCTGGTTATAATTATTATCTCTGCGAGTCTCAATAATGATTGTCTAGAAGAAATTGCTGTTTAGTGATAAGACCGCGATTTTAAATGTATTTACATATTTGCTATCTGGCCAAGCGTGGATTGATAGACTTCTCACACCGCAGAAAATATTATGTACTTTATAACATCTCTAAAGTGTGCGGTTTCCTCACAATGTTTTCTTTCACTGTTGTAGCAAGTGATAAATTTTTAGTTATTGAAGTGCGTGCCACTTTCGAACCCAAACCCCCGAAGCGGAAGGCTGAATTCCAAACCCCTACGCTATCACTGCTTCGTATAACTTTTACTGAAAACCAATCATTACTTTTGTAAACAAAAATACGATGTCTTTAATGAATTATTATTATTTAACGTGCTTTTAGTCAGCGGGTGTCCATTATCGTTCACAAACAGCAAAGGCGAATAAGAATGGAGAAAGAAGAGTTTTGTTGCTGTAATTAATTTATCGTCATTAACTTAGCTATCGATCCACAGTAAGGCCTCGGGCCTTCTCGCAAAATAAAAAAGGATTAAGGCAGAATAATTAACGATTCATTTGAGAATATTACGTTATAGAGAATTATAAGACCCGTAGCTTCCCTAACGACTTCTTACTTTACGATATCGATACGACAAATGTTTTGAACGACAGCCCTAAAGCGCGGAGATAATTCAACCTCGAGAGGCTTACTGTCTCTGTACAAAGCGTAGGGTTGCCAAGCAGCCAGTCTTGTTATAATATACCGCGTTTCATAAATATTGTTCACAACTCGAAGTAGCTTGTTTATATTAATGCGTTCATGAAAACAAATTCCCGAATTTAAAGAATTTAAAGAATAATGCAACATGTCATATGCGATGCGTCGATTAAACAGGTTCCCTGTCTGAATGGACTTTTATTATTACACAACTTTGTTTCAAGCATAATTCACTTGTAGTACAATGTTTGTGCATAAATACAGGAATACAGAATTTTGTATAGAAATACCAGAACCGTGCGATGCCGTAGTAGTATTGTATTATGCTAACATTAATAAAGCGACAAAGAATAGGAAATATATATCATACGCTTATAAAGATAAGATCTAGTTTCATATGCAGCGATCATTATTTATCTACGGTATAGAGTATTGTAGATAATTATTTTAGCGAAGTGACGAAACTGGGCTTTACAGAAATGGCTGGAGATCTAGAGCGGAAATTAAGAGCATTGTTGGCGCTGGTGCAAATTTATTGCTCGACTAAACAGGGACTTAAGTGCGAAGCGGTTTAAGGAAACTATTTGCTGTGATGAATAATTGTTATAATGATTGAAATTTTTATTTGTTTATTTATTTTTAAAATGAGACATGGAAATTAATGATGTTTGATATTTAGTTTTTACGTGACGCATTTGACCGAAAATGGAGCTAGGTAAGCCAGTGTTAATTTTGAGATAAGGGTTTTGAAATGATATTTTTTTTTACCCTTTAGTTGGTCCATTACTGGACCGGGTCTGCTCTCATAGTGAGAGGGATTTAGGCCTTAGTCTACCACGCTGGGTGAGTGCGGATTGGTAGACTTCACACACCTCAGCAAATGTTATATGCTTTATAACATCTCTAAAGTGTGCAGGCTCACAATCTCTTCCTTCGCCGTTATAGCGAGTGATATTAATTTTTTCGTTATAAAACGCACGTAACAAATCAGAGGTGCGTGCCAGGATCGAACCCAGACCACCAGAGTGGAAGGCCTAATTTCAAACCACTTGGCTATCACTGCTACATGTTATTATGTATGTATTCGACAGTATTTCGTGCGAGACCACGCAATGAGGGACATACATCACGAGTTCAGTTTTAAACTGTTAATTTATTATAGGTATTCTCTCATCGACGTTAAATAGACTGGATGGGAATATATCATGTAAATTTACTTACTTCGTATTCATAGAGGGAATGCTTCAGCGTACATATCCATAACATTAGCTACATTTCGAATATATTCAATCCTCTACTTACTTTGCCCTGACACCTAAAGCGCGCGCATACCCAAATGACTTGCCTACAGTTTCGTTACGTGCCTACTATACGGGAAAATTTACTAGACGGGCTACGAAATTGTCTATGTTTAAAGGAAAAATTGAACAGTCAAAATATATAATACAGTTTGATTCATATCCAGCAGCACGTAGGGAATACAATGTGTAATATCGTGGAGGGAACGGTTTTGTCTTAAGTGGGACTCAGGTCATAGACAATAGGGGTCACATCTATCAAACTACAGCCTAATCTCAGTGGGCCTGCCAGCCGGATACCACGAGGACATAATATATCGGCGCTTGATATGTATAAACACATCCATATTTACATATAAAGAAAATTGAAATGACTGTTTGTGATTTGAAAATAAGTGCGATTTTCAAGTGCTTGTTTATTTAAACGATACTGAACCATAAACAAGCTTTTTTAAATTTTTTGCCTGTCTGTCTTTCTGTTTGGCCGGGCTAATCTCGGCTGAACCAGTTTTAATGGAACTTTTACTGGAAGATACAGCAGGTTACAGGGCAACGTTTAGGGTGCTTCTTATTTAGATATTCCTACGGGATCGAAATTATGCGGATAACACTACGAGGCACAGCTATCGGAAAATTTATGATAAAATATTTTAACATCTGTGCTGCTATGTGCTTATCCTATACGGTGTAAGTAGATTATGAATCCAGCTTCAAACGTTCACTTGCAAATATTAAAAAGATATGATAGATTCATTGGTTACAGTTGATAAAAATGTATTAAAATGTGGAAATATTTCCGTTAACAAAATTATCAAGGAAAAATCCCTACTAATATTATAAATATGAATGTAAGTTTGTTTCTTCACTTTCGCTTTCACGCGAAACTGCTTAACCGATTATCATGAAACTTTGTATACATATTCTTGGAGGTGTTAGAAGTAACGTAGGATACTTTTAAGATTTATTTTTACGCAAGTTTAAAAAAATATTTGTCAAAAAAATTGATAATCCCGTCCAAACAATAAAATATGTATAAAGCTGAAAGCTCACGACTTCAGCAATGGCTTCAATGCGAGCGAAGCCGCGGGTAAAAGCTAGTAAAATATAAAAAGTAGGTAAGTAACACATTCTCATTCTCACTCAAGGTAGTCGTGGGTTCGATTCCCGCTGAGGACAAGCATTTGTGTGATGAGCACATTTGTTTGTCTTGTTTCTGATCGTAATAAATATGTGTATATACGAGTAGGAATTATTTATATCGCACGTACAATGTTTATCATATTTTCGGTCACCATAACACAGGCATTCAATTGCTTAATATGGGATTGGATAGCCCTGTGTGGAACCGTCCCCAGTTATTATTATTATTTCGTTACTCGGCGACCCCGATTCTCGTAACAGGAACATTGGATTGTATAAAACGAACGAGTTGAGTCGCTTTCGTAGCCCCACTTTATGACCTGGTGTCAATAAACTTTCTTGGAACTGGGTCCATAAATAGCACGTGCCGTCGTAGCTATAATCACTATATCACCTATTGCGTGATTCCCGTGTAGGTGGAGTGACGCGGCGTCGCGCCGTAGACGTTGTGACCTGAGACGAACTTGGACTGTGCGTAGGACGACTCTACGGTCGACGACAGTTCACAATTCATAACATTCGACGAAACATCGAAGCTGCGTTTCACACCGGGACCCCTTTGTCGTGCTCTCTGGGCAATATCACTGTGACATCAACATATTTCGTGTATTTACTCTGTACAAAGTTTTATGGTACCACGAAAATATTAAAAGTTTTTAAACTCTGACTTCATTACTTTCTGTTACATTAACTCGTTGACTTTATTCTTAAAAACTTTGCCAAGCATATATATAAACTAGGAGTAAAAGCAAACATTTTTCAGGCGCGGCGGGCATTCGGAAAAATGAAATAGCATTAAAATATTTTCAAGGATTTTAAAATCTAAATCTGCTTTCTTGCATAACATATGCACTTTCGTTTAATTACTGCAAATACCAAACGCTAGTCAGTATAGGGTTGCAATTAGTTGATTCGAATCAAACTCTCATTTAAATTGCAAACAGAATATTTGAGTGTTAACTGAAAGGGATGTACGGGTGCAAATTGTGATTACTGCGCGAAGGGTTAGAAGTTGGCGGCATAAATAATAACAATTTTAACGTACAGCGTTATGGCACAGAATCGCGTGGCGTGCCGATTCACGAGAGGAACGTTTTCTAGCGGGGCAGTATAAAGTTTGAATGAAATATCTCCCTCGGCCGCGACGGGAGAAGGGTGAGTCAGTGGTGTGGGAATTGTACCGCCGCGCTTACCGCACGGCGCATCGGGATCGTCGTAACCTCGTGCCGACCTTACACCGTTAAAGGACTTTGACACTCTCCTACCAATGAAACTCGAAGTTGTCAGTTGTACATAATTCATTAAACGCAAAGGCGCATGTGCTATCGAGCTATACGCTGACAATGGCGTTACGTAAGCACCGTATTGTGAGCTGAAAGCTCTGCAAAAGGAAGGTGTGGATCAAACAAAGCTTTGCACTATGTCGTTTACACTTTAGACAACCGCTCGAAAGATTTTTTTATGAAAATAAATAATAATTTTAAAACTGAAAGATTTTTCTAATTGAACTATCTAGTTCAATCCATATTTTGTTTTTTTTTCTTCGTCCCTTTAATTGCATTATTATTATTATTTTATTTTTGTTTTTTACGGCGTACACATAAAAAAAATACAATTAGAGTATATTTATTACTACTTAATATTTAGAGTAAAATTAATATATATTTTAGTAAGATATTTAAGTCCAGCATTGAGCAGAAATAAATATTGTTATCAGTCAAACAGCATCCGGCCGTGTAGTGTTGTGGTAAGGGAGGGGAGAGTCAGCAGTCAGACGGTGCACGCCAGACGTTAGCAACGGGGGTAAGTTCAGCGGGGTGCAGTGCACGCGGCACAGCGCTTAATGAACTTTGGCGCTGTATTCGAAGGCCCATTCATCATACGCAAGGTTAAACCTTGCTTCTTCATGTCTTAATATTGTTTTTCACCGAATTGACGATTCCGTTATCTATTTTATTTTACAATTGAATTGTACGAGTAGCGTTAACATTGTAGCCTAGTAATGGCTGTTATTCCGAACTGTAAACTAAAACGCATTATCGTTAATAGTATGAGATAATTTTTATAAAAATAGTGTAGATACAGAGAAGACCACAGTTTTATAGCCTAAGGCGCGGACGTGAGTGGAAACATCTTTAATATCTAAGTATTAGGAGCAGGTCCATAAATGTCGGCGTCATATATTTTAATTTGCCTCCCTTCGGGACTACAGAACGTGGCCTTGGGAAAATTTTGTGCGCGTGACACGATCTAGTCACCGCTAATGGGCAATAAATTTGTAATAAACGGCATTTCAAAACAAGACAATGAGCCCCATCTCATTGGGCTTTAACACTGCAGTGTTTAATGGAGTGAGAACTGCCATTTCCAATCGACTGACTGCGTAAAGCATAATACTATTGTGTGATTTTCACTAGCTTTCGCCTGCGGCTGCTCGCGCTAAAATTGAATATCCGAAAACTAAATAAATGAATTTTTATTTTTATTTTACAAAAGCGTAAATATAAAGTTTTTGGTATTTAACTTCTAAATAACGTTATTTCAGACAATCTTTTACTCCCTATTGTACCCCTTTAGGGTTGGAATTTCCAAAATTCCTTTATTGGTGCTCCCTTACTCTATATAAATAATCTATCTGCAAAATTTTTAGATCCTAAGTTCGGCGGTTTCGGCGATGCGTTGATCTGAGCGGCAGTCAATCATTCACTCAATAAATGGACATAACTGTAATATCTATGTTACACACGGGAATATGTATAAAAAGTGAAAAAGTTGCACATCGGAAAACTATCGGCAAAGTAAAGCGGCAAATTTTTACGAGCGTTTCCGTGCTTCGGACGGTCCGTGAAGCTATCGGTCCGGCTGTTTCCGCTAGGTAATAACTTCGTCGGACGCTTTCAAGACGGTTTAAAAACATCCGACAAACGCACCGGTTAAAGGAGGCGCCCTTTTAGAAACCTCTTGACCAACCCCATGTTGTAGCGCTTAGAAAATACCTCTGAAGGAAGTTCATTCCACATTTTGCACGTACACACACACGTCACAGATCCACTTGAAATAAGTTTGACCTTCATCATCAGCCTGTATCAATCCATTGAGCCCAAGCCTCCGGCATAAAGCTTCCGATGCACTTTCTATAATAAATTAAACATTCTGTATTTTATTACAGAAATTCTCATTGTCTTGTAATTTCAATGTTGCTGTTAGACGTCTGAATGCAAACATGTTTCGAAGTTAGTCGACGGCTTAACAAAAGCCTTCATCCCACAATGAACCATCGCTGTAATTAAGCGTCAATTCCTTGCGGTAATAACGTGAATCGGCAATGTAAGCAAGCCACAAGCCACACGACCAATTAGCGAGCCGTGTTCACGGGCTGTTGGAGGTTGCATAAGACGGAGTGCAAGGCGGTGGCGTCAAAGGAAACTGTCGTCTATCCTCGCCTTCAACTAACACTTTATTGAATTGTTTCAGTTCCTTTGTCTTCGTTAGCGATGAACTTATGTTTAATAAGCGTAGTAATATGGCTTGCAATTTTTTCAAATAAACTTGACACAGTGGATGTATTATGAACGCTGCTTTAATTAGCGGCAACGTTATAAATGAAATCTGATTGCATTAGGGTTGCTGGCGTGAGGTTGCCAACATTATTATTTATGGGCCTTAAGTAATGTCTTGCGGTTTCCTAGAACATTAACAGGTAAACGTCGGGCGATAGGTGTAACTATACGCTGTACAATATACACATGCGCCTTAGTAAATGCAGTGGAGGCATCCCCCTGCACTTAGTTGAGCCGGCCAAAGATCGTTAATCTAATTCTGGTTTCGGCTAATGATTGCCTCGTTGCTACATCTATACCTATTCCTAGACATTTAAAAACTTTAGACAAGAAATCCATTAGCATGTTTTGTCACGTTTTTTATAAAGGGCATAATTATTTTATTCATGTATTTATAATGTTCTATGCGACGGTCAAATTCCCGGAAAATTGGAAAAGTACTTTGCATGCATGCATTTTATCGATAACGCAAAAAAATATTGACGTAGTTATCAATTATGTATTATGACTATTCTCGTAATTGAATATTTTTGTGCAATGAGAACAAATTTACTCAAGGAATTTTATTTTAAACTGAACAAAATGGAACACATTTCTTATTTTTTCCGTGTCTGCCTATGAAATGGTATCCTTCCCTTATTTCCGTTACCGGCGTTGGGGTCGTGACAGTTATCTTAATGAACAGCTTATCGCACAATGTTGTTAATAGTTAATTAACTCCAGTGCATTTAACATGTACTCGTACGAACGAAACAAATTCATTTGGCTCTTCCAATACGCGTGACAATGAGATAATGAAGCGTAATTCGCAAACTGTGTCGCGCAGTGGAACAATAAAAGGATCGAGAAAAAAATCCACAAACGGCATTAAGCGCTATACAAATTTAAATTCGGACTCAGACTTTCAATTCAGCTGTTAATGTAAATTAATTAAAGTAATGCCATTTCATTTCAATAATCAATTGCCGAATAGAGACGGTTCAGTAGATAGGTACCTATTTTTTCTCTGTCAAATCATTTTCGGCTTTTTTCGTTTGACGGTTATCGACGTGCTTTAGTGTCATCGTCAAAAAAACTTTTGGAGCCACATGGTTTGTGGAAACAGCGGCAAAAGAAAGGGAAAGAGGGGTTCCTTAAATTTTCAATAGTCAAAATTGTATTCGAAATACGACATCCATTCGAAACGGTATATTGAAAACCGCGATGGCGCAGTAAAAATTTTATGGCATTCGTAATTTAATATATTCAGTCACTTAACTATAACTGGCTGGCGGGCGTCAATTCAATAAAGATTAACCTGTCCCGTTTGAAGCAAATAGTGGAATTCTTTTTAAAACACCGATGTTATAACGCGTGCATGGGGTAATGCGTTCACTCTCCACAGTTTATCGATTTCAATCTATTGCCAATTATTTCCATTCAATTTGATTTTAAAGTTATAGAACATAACTTGAATGTATTTTTACGTAACGAATGTCTCAATTTTACGCGCACCATCGCGTCCGTTTATGTCCGTTTACGAAATAATCAATACGTTAATGAATTAAAATAATGTTTTTCTTTGTATAATGTCATTCATGTATATTCGTATACTAAAGACGTCATTTTTCATACTGTCGTTGATAAAAAAAAACCACTTTCAATTGGTACTTATGGTTGTGACAAGGAGATAAATAGTATCAATAATTTTCTATGAGAATTGGTAGTGGAGATAATCGTCATGGCTCGATTAGGATTTTTTCACATAATATTTTACTACTTCGGCCGTTTTATGTTCCATAATCTTCAAATATTTTTTTTGCCGTGTTATACACATAATATTTTATATTTGCATGCACACCTGTACGAAACCTTGTATTTAAAAGAGGAAACTTACCAACACAAAAAGTTCTCTAGAATGCATTACGGTTTTTCCCGCAAGCAGTGGCTATTAGCCGCAAAGCTGGCTTAGGTACTTTACACATACTGACGTTTTGAACCGTTCACAGTAATTACCGTTTGTAAAACGGAGTTTCAGCAAGCAGCTTGAGTTAATACAAATAAGAAATAGGAACAAAACCGCGATCTCTCCGTCATGTAAAAACACTCTTGAACAATTTAAAAATATTGACTTTGTATCCGGTTAAATGGAATGATCCGAAACATTTACATAAAGTGGTATCAAAGTATATCTTTAGCTGGCTTTGATGGCGTTCCGGGGATACCTCGGATCCCATACATCCCATCCGGGAGTACGTCAGATTCCTTCCACATTTTACAATGCCACTACAGTCGCCAATGCAGTACCGTAGAAGCCTTTTCGTAGAGTTCCCATTGCGCTCTTTTTTACGGAACGCCGATGTAATTCTACATTTGAATTCCAGGCACGTGTGTAGCAATACGCACACAATGACAAATCGAATGTAAAATGAACCGCGTGTAGCGAAATGTGGTTTCGTACCACAATTGGCCGAAACCTATTTTCTGTGAAATATATTGTTGTGATCTGTACAGTATTTTTTTGATCAGTGAATTATTGTAAATGTATTTGTGCATTGCTACAAAAACATATTGCATTGTATTATCACATTATCGTTAATTTAGCGTATTCCGATGTACTTAACGGTAATTAGCTTTTTTGAACAGTTTTGAATATTTGAACAGTTTTTTTTTTATCAGTGAATTATTGTAAATGTATTTGTACATGAATTGCTACAAACACATATTGCATTGTATTATCACATTATCGTTAATTTACCGTATTCCGATGTACTTAAAGGTAATTAGCTTAGCGTAGCTCACGTAATGTCCGCGCTTGTGTAATGGGCTTGGGCGAGAGCCTATCGCGCGGAGCAGTTGTGTGTGGGCCAAATCCATTTTTTTTGTTCCTTATGTTCCAAGTTACAAATGGACAGTGGGGACTAAAAATATATTGTGAGTCGTTTTGTTATAAACATATCGCGCCCTGTGTCAAGCACGGTATATTATTAATACGTTGACATTGTTAGCTCGGGGCGGGCTGCATCGTATGCACATTGCTAGAGTCTGGGTAAGTTTTGTTCCGTACTAACTAACCGTGTAACTGTAGTGGTATAATGTGGCGGGTAACTTTTCACTTTGACTCGAAATTTAGTAGGTATTATGACTAGAACAACTTTGCCCCCTGTTACGTTACTGTGTTTAATGATGCAGACAAAGCTGCAATGATGTAGACAGACGTTGCCTATTTCAAAGCACAAACTATAAGCAATGTTATAAAAAATCAGTAGTATCATTTCATTCGTGTACCAAATTAACTCTAATCCGTCTCTGATATTTTCATTGATAAACGATGTTAGATTTAACGTTGAGGAAGTGAAAATAAAAACAAGCAAGTGCGAAAACAAATAACGATCTAAAAATGAGTGAAATTATGGATGTGAACGTAATCCGTTGAAAATATTTTGTGTTGTCTCTAGGTGTAAAACTATTCGTATATATATGATTACCATAACATAATCTGTACACATATCTAATCTAAATAATAAGAAACATTGTATATTTTTTCAATAATTTCTAATGTAATTAAACAATATATCATAAAGTCCAGACAGACAATGAATAGGTGAAAATTTTCTTGGGATATAAACAATTCCCGACGGCGAACACCCACGCGGCTGGCTCGTCCGACATCCGCTCTTCGCCTTTTACCTAGCATTCGACGAAACTTGTTTATTCTTAGAAATCAAAGATAAATTACGATAGATGTGTTTACTTTAGGAACGCATACGACGGCGTCGCAAATGCTTTAAAGTCATATCGATTGGATCGAGGAGAGCAATCATTGCGTTTTTTATCTTAAAAAAGTAATATACATTACACATATCTACTGCAAAGACCCTGTGACTTTATACTCCGCATTACACAAATATTTGCCCTCGGTGGGAATCGAACCCGCGACCTGCACTATATCAGGCAGGTTTTTATTTTCTTGTTGCCTAATAGGCTTGCGTTTGACTGCGAGCTCATCTGATGGTAAGTGAGGTGTAAGATTCCCTGACCATTAGACCACGAAGCCATTAAAATCTGCGCACAAAACGTAATTTTTCTTTACTGATTTAATGCAGTATTTACAAAATAAAATGACTTGGTCTTTTATCCCCACCATTACGGTGTGCAAATCGGACAGTCTTCGAGATTTTTAATTAATTACAGTTAAATTATTTTGATGCTATTCGCATTCGCGCCGCGCCGATTGTTCACCCGCAAAAAAGACTCCGTTGCATCATTATTTATTTCTAAGAGAAGTTATCTCAGACATTTTCAAGTGCTGAATCACAATATACTATTTTTACTCGAGCCCTGATGCTCGTGCTTCAATTATTTAAATTTGCATTCCATCGTTTATTACTATCTAAATTGCTTACTTAAACTGAACTGGCTACGGTGCTACATAGAGTATTAGAAGTAGTTATAATTTATTTAAATAGTAAAGTGTCACCAAATGCATAATATCAATAACTTAGTTAACCCTTAACAATAATTAGCGCAAGCACCATTTACCGAATTAGGTTATTCTGTCTTTCTAAAACTCCTTCTATGTTTAACAATGTTAATAGGGGCGTTCAGTTATATATTATTTATATATGTACACACTTTTTAAACTACGCTTTTTTTAATACGTCATAAATATGTGACATGTTTGAAGTGTGCAAAAGGGCAGTGCTTGAGTGAGTGTGGCACTTTGAAAACCACTGCCATAGATAATATATAATGTTTTCTGAGTTATGTGAAGACTGCCAATCCGCTCTTGACCAGCGTGTTGGACTATGGCCTAAAACCCTTCTTATCTTCGGAGAAAAAATGATTGGTATCACCGTTCACCATCACCCTGGGTCTGGGGTGACTGTTAAATAATATACCGTAGGATTAATTCCGCCCCTTGTACAACAACTAGCTTCAGGTGTGGTGAAAATGAAAAACAATTACTACATCTAATATTACACATACCATATTAAAATACGTTATAACATGAATTAATCCGCTGGAACGCACCACAAACAATTGGAGTTTAGTTAATTACGAGAAAATACTTCAGTTTCGCTTCCAAATATTTATGTTGCTTGAAAGACGTCGTTGAAATGTTTCCGCTACAGTAAATTCCGTTTGTACATAACATAAATTAATGATTATTATATTCGTCGTAGAATACCGTATCAATGAAAGTGTGTTTGTAAGAAAGTTGTTTTTTTGAAGTTAAAATTTGTAAATATAGCCGATGGCAGGAAACGAAAATGTATTACACAATAACTTATTAAAGACAGAGTTCCATTAAGTGTAGGTGGAAAAGCGAGGGGCAACTAGTCTTGGCATAAACGGCGGGTAAACGGGAGCAGGTCTGTTTAGTTTGGAAACTTCAATTTATTAACGAAGAACGCGCTTATCCGAAGATGCGCTCGCTCTGTAACATTTCGATGCCATAATTCACGGAAAGTGTGAACTCCTTCACAGACTGCAATCTGAGATCCTAGATACACAGTACGAGTTGTCTGGGACCAGCAGTTAGAAGTATTGCGAGAAGAAACTTGAAATGCTCAGAGTTTTACTTGTAAAGCATCCATATTGTATTATGTATACCTACCTATACGTGTGTATATTGCCTTTGCTATCAGCCTTTGGCCTTTTAACTTACCTACATTTCCAATTATTGCCTAAAAGTGTATGGACATACATTTTAGATCATAAAATTGTTAGGTACCTATACACTGAGTAATATTCTACATCGTAATTTCGTTGTCGTTTGATTGTTATGAGATATTAATGAGTATACACAGTATTTTTTATACATTGTCTTCTATTTTTTAAATTATTGTCAAATTAGTGCAGGCGTTTACACAATGATCGATCTTTCGAAATTATGAAAAGAAATATAAAGCATGCAGAGCTACGAATATATATATTTTTCTCGTAAGTACTCGTATTCTTGCCGCTCGGGTAACCTCCCTTTAAGAGTTGGAACCGGTACTTATCCTTTGTCTGTTTCGAAACGGTTACAAGCGCGTTAAATTGTATATTTCTAATTGGGGAAAACTCAGAAACAATTTACAGCATTGAAACAATAATGTCCAGCATAAAAATATATATAAAACATCTTGTAGTAGATCTTTATGAATAGAACGTCCGTCGCAATATTATCTAGTCATATAGATACATATTTAGAAACGTATATTAAAGGACACGTGCACCCTTAGATAGCTCAAACGTTATTTGCATAACGAACCTCGGTATGTTGCGCTGTGTGCTTTCCCCTTGGGAACTGGACAGAAGAACCGCCATGTTGGTTGTCGTCTCGTCAAAATTTACCCTCGGTTCTCTTAATACGGAAATAATAGCGAACGAGATCATTAAAATGTGAAATAATTTCATATAAGTCGATATAAATTCAAAAATATACGTTTCGTTCTATACGGCGCGATTGCCGGGGGCATGAGTCTAGAGACAATTATAACAATTACCAACTTCGAATAGTACGGGGGATAACTAATGCTAATTGTTTGCCCGTTAGTTTAGTTAGTATTCGTTGCTGAGAGGGCCGTGATTTTGTTAATTGGCAACACGGCTGCAGTAGCAATACTGTTCAACGTTAGGACATTGCTTGATTATTTCTGTGTTAGATAGTAAGAAAACGATCTTAAAATTTGACGTAGCCGACATCTTGTTGACGTTTACTTGGTGACAGTTAACGGTTTATGTTTAGAGGTATAAGACGGTACAGGTACGTTTCAATTTCCATGCCCCGTTTGTCTGGTAAATCTGGTCTGGTCACCTATAGGATTGCAGGTCAATTTCCTGTATAGCGGGCATTTAAATATTGAGTATAGGTGTGTCTGTGATATTGGTATGTGTGCTGTGTGTACACAGAGTGTATTCCAGGTATAACTCCAGGTTGCAAGACATATTAAAATCGTCTTGCATGTCGTGGACATAAAATATATATTCAAATATACAGTATGTACATTTGTTCATAATATATTTATCAGCTGTCCGGTTACTATAACGCGGGCAGTTTATTGCACTATGTGGAATTGTCTCAAATAGTAAAATTACTGCACGTAAATATATAACAAAACGAATCAGTTTTGTTTTTGTCTTAACGTGAACTAAACCATAATTGTACGACCTTAATAGACCTTAGTATTTTCCGTTTCGATAGAACCGTGTCTTACTATTAAATGTGTAATGTAACATATACACAATATCAATGGCCTGAAGAACAAAAGCCCAGTTCCGATTGAGAAGGAAGCGATTAGGGAGGTTCGTAGTACCTACATTAACTGTTAATTATGCTCTAACATGAGATAATGGGCTTTCGTGTAGTTACCTGTGAGTTACTAATTAACGATCGGCTTAATAGGAATATACCAAACAATTGACCTCAATGATCCTAATAAAATAAAAAGTAAAATAAGTTGCTTTTATGAGTTTAATATGTTCACACGTCATACAGGTATTCCGTCCGTAACGGTCACATATCGAACAATAAAAAAGGATTAATAAAAATTCCTTTCATCTAGGGATCACGGAGCGAGACTTAAATTCAAATCGGCTAGGTCATGACTGCCTACTTATGATATTATTTATGAGAGTAATCTTTTACTCTCATAGATCTACACAACAAACCAAAGTGCACATCACACAAACGTTCGTCCCAGTTTGAATTTGAAATAAGAATATTCCGTACAACAGTTGAAGTGACTAACAAATGAACTAACTAGTTAGTCATTTTAGTTTCAATCAATTAAAACAAGTGACAACTCTTAATGAAAATAGATTTGCGACGAATCGCCCCCCTCAAATGTATAAGAGGTGGGTACGCTAGAGCTGAGAGTTTGGCACGTCTCCTTTGCGCTGTTCTAAGTTATGCAAATACGTTGTTGAAACAAGATTTGTTTGGTTTGGTTTGTAGACTTTAGAGCAATCCTTCGTACATAAAGCGAGGTCCCTGATTTATTGATGAGACAGAATGTAAATAACGTATTTATTGAATGTTTCACAAGAATCGAACATAGAACAATGGAAAATGAAAATGCAAGTAAGTTTAAACAATGAACAATGTTGTGGTTAAAATTGTCATAATAATGATAATAACCGGGATTGTTCCCAGTTGTTATTATTGTTATCTTTGTGGAATTGTTTCCACACACGGCTATCTGAATCTAATTTTAATGCGCGTGTTATGGTAACTGGACAGCTCATGAACCTACATAATATACATGCAATATAATATTTATATAGATATTTTTATTACATGCGAGTGCTGATGGATGTAGGCATCGAGGGAGACCAAGACTGTCCTGTCTCGACCAAATAGGTCAGATACTAATAATACTGGCTGACGGAGGATTCAAGAGTCTCCGAAACCGACGTGTATGCATGAAGAGAGTGATGAATGTAGACGAAGCGCGTCAGGTTTGCAAGGACAGAGATATTTGGCACTCGG
>DWEM01000492.1:0-18672 GCA_018245935.1 Agara belti belti
GCTTTCTGGGTAACTATGGTTGATGATGTAAAAAATATTTCTTTATTTTTTCAATATTTATGTATAGTACTTAGGTATACATATATGTTTGTTTATCGGTCGTCCGATGATATTTGACAAGATTTTTACAAGCTTACAAAAGTTGATTATGAGTTAATCAACATTCCATTTAAGTAATAGGGTTACATAGGGTTAACGATTTTATGTATTTTGTTCTGCGTCAAATCAAGCCAGTTCATTCTGCGTGTCAAGATAGTGCGTGGAGTCGACAGCCCTACCCGGGTTAGCTCTGAACAACCCAAAGATTTGTTACGTCACCGTGACGAATATAGGACCGTATGTTTACGAGCGATGTTGTTGTGACCTGTACTCAAACTTCTCAATCTTAAAGATATCCAAGTCACGCTTTTAGCCACCAATCAGAACTTGTTTACCTAACTATAAGCTAATATTACTTTTAAACAATCCACTAATATTGTTTGTAGAGCTATGTAAAGTCTAGAAAGTTTTAGCGGCTAATTTATGGTAGTATCAATAAACCTGAGGATGTTTCCTTTCGAGACAATACACGTGTTAGGAGTGAGGTATTGCGGTGCATGAATATTTTCTTTCTTTTATATTTTGTGCTGTTTACAATGGTATTTTGCGAGAGTAGGGTGTGGAGAGGAACTAGTGTTGCCTTTATTATCTGGCTTCGTGATGAGTGGTTACAGGCCCTGACTGGAAAACGGGAGGTCGTGAGTTCGATTCCCATCCGGGACAAACATTTGTGTGATGAACACATTTGTTTGGTCTGTGTCTGATCGTAATAATTATATCTACATGAGTATTTAATCTTATGTATTAGTATGTTTATCAGCTGTCCGGTTACCATAACACAGGCATTCAATTGCCTAATTTGGAATCGGATAGCGGTGTGTGGAATTGACCCCAGTTATTATTATTAACTAGCTTTTGCCCGCGACTTCGTTTCGCCCCCGCAATTCCCTTTGAAGGTAGAATTTCTTCAAATGTGTGTTTAGTTCAAAAACCGCATCAAAATCCGTTAGGTAGTTTTAAAGATCTAAGCATACATAGGTATTAGGGACAGACAGCGGAAAGCGAGTTTGTTTTATACTATGTAGTGATATGAATTTGGTCATTTCTTAACGTCTTGGGACTTATATAAAATATACATTAAAAACCAATTATAGTAAATACAGAAATCACACAATAAATATAATATCGCCCTGAAGGATACTTTGGGGGCTCTTATCAAACGGAATCCCGACTAAACGACCGAGCAATTATGAGACCATTTCTGCCTTCTTAAGGGCCTCTAAATATTTGATCGGATACATTCCCATCAACTATGACTATTGTTAACTCGTTAACGTAAATTGCTTATGTACTTAAACGTGCTATTGTTAGAAATGCATTTTTTTTCATCAATTGTAAATATTTATACTGTGTTAATTAAATTATTTTTCAGGCAATGCAAAGAAATATTCAATCAAGTATAATGGGTATAGAATAGAATAAACAACTTAAGGACTCAAACAAATTATTGTTTTATGTCACACTCGGTTACGTTTTTTGGGCGAATTGTTATATTAAGTAATGATTATTATAATTACAATGAATATTGACGATACACACAGCGCCATCTGTTGTAAATTTTTGTAACTAAATTATGCAATTATAATGTTTTATTGTAAACAAAATATGTAAGTAAATAGCTATAGACATGATCTTGCCTGCTCGGGTCTCATTTTTCTTATATTAGCAAAATATTTATGTATTCATTTGTACTTAGTAAAACATTTTTGAATTCATTTCACAACCCTATTTCGTATTCAAATGTACAGAAATATAAGTAATACACCAAAAATTAACTCGAATGTTTCCACATTCACATCTCGAGAGCTTTGTCTTCAGAAGGTATTGTTGTAAGACAGTGCTTTGCAAAGCCATGCCTCTTCTTTTGATCTCGGCAAGCTCGTAGGAATTGCACTGATTTAAACAAAAGTTGTTGTTTTACCAAAATTTCGTAATATTTCAAAAAAATAGCCCCGTTCTCCTTTCTGGTCTTACTAAGTAATCAGCAACTAAGATGTATATTATATATGTATAAGACGATATATAGATAACTGGGGATTATTTAATACGAGACTGAATAGGCACTTTATAGGCACCCGTCCTAAATTCTAAACTACGCCTCATTTTTTATCAAGTCAGTTCGTATTGGCACAGTCTATTAAGGCCCACTAAGCCCGACCTTGAGCTTTTGATCCAGTTTCTTCTACGAACCAAAAAATTCTATAAACACTTAAACGAAATCCCAAATCCGTTCAAGAAAATGACTTATACGGGCACGTAATAGAAAAAAGTATTTTAGTTTGTCCAATATCCTAACGCACCGTTCTCGTATATTCTTTAAGTGAACAATTTCCTACAGTCATGAAATACCTTGCAAATATATTTGTACGCTTGAGGGCCATATTTCGGGAGCTTTGTCTATGGAATGTATTGTTGGGAGCCAGCGCTGTGCCGACACGCTTTCTGTTAGGTCCCAGTCCGATTCCATGAATTGCGCCCGTTTGCATAATACATATTGTTTTAATAAACAAAATGTGTATGTTTTATGTTTCATTAAAATATTGAAAAGTATCATTGTTTGTTTCCAGTCGGCCGCTTCGCTTTTCTTTCAGTTCGGGCTTTGAAACACTCAGCTCCCGGTTTTTATAATTCAGTGAAAATATCTGCAGTGAAATAATTAACGTAGGCATATAAATACACTAAAATATCTCACATTCAAAACCGGCTATGTACTGAAATTGTACAATTTTCCATAGATAACAGTATTCATTTAATATTAGGCTACCCACTTGAATGTACAAAAATAACTCCCGTACCACTGTTCAAAGGAAATTCTTTGATCTGATTAAATCCCATCCCATGAGGTTTAAAGATTGTTACGTAACAGTAGCCACCGGAATCAATGGCTTTACGTATCTTCTGAAGTACGGAAAAGTCCATGAAAATTTGCGAGTAGTGGTCACTCGTTCAATAGCTGACCCCGCCCGGTTTCCCTTAGCATTGCAGAACGTTTGCAGTTCGCAACCGCGTCTCCGCCTACTAGCGCTTCACTGTGTTGATAAAACAGTGATCTCACTGAAACCTCAAATATTTCTTTAAAATGGACCGTAGATAACCGACAATCAAACATCAAGCGCGAGTTAAGAAGTAATTTCCCGCGCAAACTGTTATCCGTCGCCATTTTGTAGACGCTGCCGGCTTTCCAAAATGGCCGCCGTTGTCGGAGATGATATTAAGATTAAGATTAAAATGGCGTTCAGAACACGAAATGTGTATTTAATTGGCTGGTCGTTTGTAAGCTTCCTGTTGACATTACCCTGCAAAGCGTAAGGTACAAATACTGTTGTTTCTGTATTAAAGGGTCTATTACGTAATAATTATAAAATGAAGCATATCTCATAATTAGAATACAAATCTTTCAAAGGGATTTGAAGTTCTGCTGCCAAGCAGCTGAATTCATATGTATCATTTGTATGATCGACTTTATACCTCACTTACGTTGGGAAAAAACAGAGAGAAATCTTTCAACACTACTTAATAAAGTGAGTCACCACAAAACTTAAATAACTAACTTAAGAAAACCCAAACGTGAAAGTGACAGACCACTTTTTCGTTATACAATATACATACATAGTTTACATGGTACATATGCATTTATCAAATTTAAAGTCACTCAAATAAGTGCAAGTAAAGTAAATACCCATATTGCGTCTCACATTTCTACGGTAACTACGAAATAGTTGAGGATTTAAAGGATTAATTTTTAACGACTTAACCGATTTTAATGAAACATATCTAAGATACACCGCAAGGAAATCAACTTTCAATTAAAATACCGCATCTCTAATTATTTAACTCGTTTATGAGGTATGGGGCCACAGACAGACAAAATTCAAATTTCTAGCATCCCTTTTTGTGTCGTGGTTTAAAAATACCAACATCTAAAATGGAAAATTATTATTCGACATTTAAAATGCTGTCTGCTTCCGACAATCGAACCTAGTAATTGTTGCGGGAGACCTACTTGGCGGCAGTGTCAAATGGCTTGTCATATTAAGGAAACCGCGAAATACGCAAGATAAGATATTAGCCAAGGGATCACTTAATCTGGCTCAGTCTTCTCCGATATTATGTTTTGTTTTCCTTGCCTCATATTCAGGCTTTTGATATTTTGTGTCTTATTTTTCCCTTACGAATCTGTTTTTACAGGCTTCGTATTATTAGGCGGGATAAACGTAAGACGTTTCAAATAATTAAAACTTTTATTATATGCAATAGTCAAATATTTGACTAAGATATGGGGTCTGCTAATGAAATAAAAATTAAGTTTCATGTTGAATAACGATACCTTTAAAATTCTTCTTACATAATTTAAAAAGGCTTTTTGATTATTGCCCTTCATATGGATAATAGTAATTAATTAATGAGAAGAAGAGAAAAATAGTAGTCACATTTTAGTCATCTTTCAAATGGGACTGCAGGAAAACAAATACAGCTTTTCAACAGAAAAGGACCAATGGTCTAAAGGTCCAAAGGTTATACAATGAAAAAACAATTCTCATGTTTTAAAACATAAATTGTTTTTTACGTTGATATCTCATTTGCTTCCAAAGGAAATATCTTTAAATATTATGATTAATAGTTCGTCCAGTGATCGGAATTGGAATACATTCATTATTGAAAATTGGAAGGAAACTTCTTTCAATTTCTTTTGTTGTTGTTTAAACTTTGTGGATACAAAAGTTATTTTTATTAGGAACTCTAAAACTCGTCAAAAACCAAAGAAAAGAAAAGCAAAACAGTTTGCTAACTGGAGGCCCAAAAGTAATCTATACCTTCGTAGAAATTGCGTACTTATATATAGATCTTATTTGTCCAAATTTTTCCCCAACAGCCTGTACATTAATTCTTAACAGCGCTCCAGTTCAAGTAAGAGAGTCATAGTAATTACCGACACAAAAGGCAAGAACTTCGAAAATAGCGCATGTGGGACAAATCTCAGACAATAGCGGGTCGGCGGTTAGGCACGAACCTCGGTGCAGTAGTAAGCTCTTCTGAATTTCGAGACAATTTCGGTATTGAAAGATAGTAAGAGAGAAAGAGATGAGAATAGTAATTGTATTTGTAATTGTAGTTAAAAACTAAAACCAATATGTTGCCTCTGCATTTTATTGAAGCATATTTATTTAATTTTTATCCATTGTATTTTAGTTTCCTGACTATTAGCTATGATTGTTAATGTGTATTGATAAAAAATAGAAATGAGAATAAAAATTATACGTAAAATATTTTTATAACAATAGTAATAATTGTGCGTGTTACAAAAACCAATTCTTTTATTGAAATTAATTACTGTGGAGCGCAAATGCAAATGGTATGTAAAGTTAAGTGCTTTCGGGTAGATCGGCGCTTGGATAGGTGACCGCTACAGGCCAATTTTTATAAGCGTTTCCGTGATACGGAGGATCGATCATAGGTAACAAACTTTAAACCTAGTTGGAGGCCTTAAAAAGCGTTTTAAAAACATTCTATTACTCCGGCCACTAATCCGTATCTCTATCAATCTGCACTGGAACAGCGTGGTGAAGTATGCCCCAGGTGTACCCCAAGCATTGAAGAAATCAAAGCCCAGCAGTTACACTTCTTTGCTTTCTGCTAATTGCCGTATGTTTCGTAGGTTATTACGCAAAAACGAATTATCCGATTTTAATGAAATTTTCTGCGGTAATAATTTATTGCCAGTATCATGATCAAGTAGTTCGACCGAAGCTACATGTGACAACTAGTAACAGTTAACATTAACCTGTACATGAAGCCTCCAAGAACAACGTTCCAACAAAGCGGAAAGTGGCGCTTTAATTACAAAACGCAAGAACCTCGAAAATAGCGCACGTGGGACAAATATCTGACAATGGCGGGTCTGCGGTTAGGAATGATATTCGCTGCAATTGCTTACCGGGATGTTGTTCAAATTTCGAACCTCGAAATGACCATTACGTTCGTTACGATTCGATCAAAAATATTTGTGGACATAAACGACTTTTTTAGTACGAGCTGGTCACAATTTTTAATTGGCTCGGTTTCATTTTGAACAAAACTGAAAAACTGTAGGTAGATTTATAAATAATATACCAACGAAATAGCCGCAAATTAAACCCTTAAGTCTGCAATCTTGCTGCCAGTGTAGAAAAACTCATGAGAAACGGGTCAGTGGACGTTCAAGCGAAAGTGGCCCGTAAGACGTGAAAATAGTATTGAGGCGAGTTAATTTTCTGTTACCACGAGACGAGGCTTTGAAATACTGGTAATATTTCTCACTTGGCCTTTTGAAATTGTTGCTTTGAATCCGTTGAAGTGGATCTGATCACATAACGCTCCATTGTTACCTCATCTTGCCTCGACGCTTACGAAGGTGTTTCAATCAATAGCTGTAAATAGATTACTTTAATTTTAAAACACATTAGTCGATTTGACTCGCCAATTTGTGTAGTGGTTACAGACCCTGACAACTGGACCTTGTAGGTTTTCACCCGGAAAAACAGTTGTGTAACGAGCACATTTATTGACATTGTCCCAATTATTTTTATTATTATTACTCTCCAATTTTCAGCTGTTTCTAAGAGAAGTCCGGATAGTGGGGAAATCATTCCTCATAATTGTAACTATTGGTGATGTCCTATATGTTCATATCTTACCACGATGCTCCAATACGAAATGTTGAAGGTCTTATCTTTGTGGAAGTCTTTAAATAGCCCTTCAGGCTTTGGTATCAAGGACAAGGTTTAACGACTGGAATTTAACGATAACAATCAGGACTAACTGATTGACGTACCTTTTAGTAGGGAAAGCCTGGCGTTGTTAAGCCTTAGGCTTACAATGGCTTACGCTGGGAGTAACAGCACTGAAGTTAGAAGTGAGGAACATGTCCCGTGGTTACCGAATCTGACTGCTGAGGAGGTCGTGAATTCGATTCCCTTTTCGGACAAAGCTAAGCTTTCGAAGAACTATAATATTTCTTTAGAAAACAAATATCAGGATTAATTAGCAAATAAACTGTTACGCACGCACACGTAATAGAATAGAATTAGATTACGTCCCTGATGCGATAAGAAACTTCTGGTCGACAGGCCTCGTAATTCACAAAATAGATATTTTGTTTACGATTCAAACTTTCGAGGGCAAAGTGTCCCAACCCGCAAATTATCGCGGAAAGGATAAATGTGTCCCCAACAATCAGACTAATTGATGCTCAGAAAATGAAGGTACGGTGAGAATTAATTACGGATCTCCACCTGAGATTTAATGGAACGTTTTAAATTGTATTTTGAGAGGTCACTGAACTGTTCATTAGGATAATAAGACATAAGATAATGTAATATCTGATAATCTATACTGTATACATACAAAAAAAACCGAAGTTGTCTGTTTGTGATTTTAAAATAACTGTGTTTTCTCAAGTTTTTTTAATTTATAGTTATTTACACGATACTAAAACATAAACAAGCTTTTTTTAAGTCTTTGTCTGTCTGTCTTGCCGTTTGTCCGGGCTAATCTCGGGAACGGCTGATCGGATTTTAATGGGAATTTCCCTGGAAGATAGATGAGTTTATAGGGCAACATGTAGGCTTTTTTAACCCGAAATTTCCATGGGATCCAGATTTACGCTGGTAACACCGCAGGGCACAGTACGTAGAAAATCATATCTATGAAAATCTGCGTGTTTGACGTAATTTGTATAGTGACAGGTCGCTAGAAAAACGTACCTATGAGAAAATATTCCAGCGTTCCGTTATGTTGCAGTATGGCTTTCGTTTAATGAGCTCACGTGACAGCTAACGTATCAATGACAGCCCGCTGTCATCTGCTTACAAACTGAGTTCCATAACTGTTACATAAGGTATAAAAACCACCTAGCAATACGTTTCATTCGATCACAGGCTTATTATTATTATTCCTTGGTATCGTAATAAGCTTTACTGTGCAGGCTTCGCTTGACAGATTTTTCTCTGAAAAGACAAGGATAGAATTCTTTGCGGAATTTTATTATATACCCCGACCGACATTCCAAGATGGGAATGGCTGGTCTTATGAAACCGGCATTCAGTTGAAACACAATTTAGGCTACGAGGGTCACTATTTCTTGTTAATCTAGATATTAGTTAATGTAGCAGTCTAGTGGTTTAGCTTTCTCCCCATTCCGGAAGTCTGTTGTGCAAACCTTGAAATTTAAGTTACTATAACGGCGAAGGAAAGCATTCTCGTTAATTTGGAAGCATATGAGAATATTTTAATAAAACCATATACTCCTAATAAAATCCAAAATGATTCTTTTTTTACGGTATTTCCTAACGAGTGTACCTTTTAATTAGTATAGCTTTTAACTTGAATTACAACATCCATTCACAGCAACCACATAAAAAATGTCGGCAAAATATTTTTTAAATCGAATCGTACCAACGAACTGTGATTCAAAGAAGAAAAAACAAAGAATCACTCCCAAACTGCTTAAAATCTTAAGGGGCTGAAGGGTGTAGGGACGTCGCTAATTATACTGGCACGGAAAAGGGAAAAATACCTTTGAAACTGAAATTGAATGGGTTCTTGTAACAGATCCAGTAGGAGCGTCTTGAGCTTTAGAATTTATGAAACGAGCGTGTGATTGAGGCTTTATTCATGTATCTATATATTTTTATATTCATTAGTTAAGTATGTGTGCATACACCTTTATGCCTTATCCTGTTGGTAATGTATTGTGCTATGCTATAATGTTATTAAAAGATTATTAGTATTGTAATTGTACATAGCTATAGCTCCATATATAGACCCGTGACATGAAACAAAAATCATTAATATTTTTGAAGGCTCGAGCAACAATATATGCATATTACATATTGGATATTACAATATGACGCATCTATCATTACAAATGCCGAAGCCAGCGTGGTATGGCTTTAAAACCTGACTGTGGGAAAACCTATGTCCAGCAGTGGAAAGTTACGAAAGTTGGGAAAAAAACTATCCGAAAAAATACTGGAAAACTGAAATGCAACGAATTTTTCATGCGGACAAAGTGACGAGCGACTCTCAAACTTTTTAATGGCCCTTAAAGCTGAATCTTCTCTAAGAAATAAGGCAAGAAGAAACTCGTACAACGTTTTCATAAACCGGTCGGTACAATAAGTTCGTGGCTTATGGAAATGAGGTAGAAAATCGCGTGGAATTTATGTAGTGTTGGGACGCGACTGTTCAGTGTTAAAATTTTTATAAAATTCGTAGCTTGTTCGTAGAATTTTCATAAATTTTATTACAAATACTGATATAATTTATGTTAATAAATAATATAACTGTTACCCGATGACAATCGCATTAAATTTCATTAATATTACAATTTTTAATTTTTAAGTTTGAATAAATGTATGAACATTAATAAAATTATTGTTATTATTTATGTCATTTTGAATCATACAGGGGATTTGAAAACAAACGTGTTGTAAGCTTTCCACATACATAGTGGCAGGATTCGTTTTAAGTATAAAAATTGGAATGAGGGTAGACCCACATGTAACTTATTAGACAAGATCAGAGAGAGACAGTTAATGGGGGTTGAAATGAGATCGTCGCGAAACGGTCGCGGCCCATTTTCCTTTTTGGGTTCTCAACGAGATATAAAAATATTTGTTCTGCTTGCTTCCATATCTATGTGTATATAACAGGAAGTTGACTGAATGACTGCCTAATCCAGAGACTAGCGCACAGCCGACACCTGGGAAACTAGAATTCTGTAATTTTGCAAATAGGCACTCTATATAGTGCGGGTACTAAGAATTTTGGAAAGTCCTTCCCTAAGGAGTTTAAAAGTTTAAAATAGCGGTATAAAGATTGAACGAAAATTTTAAAAGTTAATTTGATATTTACACTCGTTGTTCATAAAAAAAATCATTTATTGGTATTTGGAATCTCGATATCTGCGCGAACAATGCCTCGGGCAAAAGCTAGTTAGAGTTATTTTCCATGTATTATACATATTGTAAGCGACACAACGATTGTACAATAGTTTATTTTTGTTGTATACGTTTGTTAGTTATGAAGTCTCAATTATTGATTATTTGACACTAGTAACGCCATCTTTTGGCCACTTTCAGAATCGTAGTAATGTACGGTGCATGTAAATTTTTATGTATAGTTATACAGTCAGTTGGAGATATTTCGCTTGCGAATACATGTTACGGTTTTCACACAATTTTCCTCGCCTTTCATTCGGTTTTTCCTACACGTATAAACTGCTCTTGAATGACTTTGTCTATTGATGTAAACCGCATTAAAATGTGTTGAGTACTTTCAAAGATCTAAGCGTACAGACAGCGGGATGCGACTTTTTTATACTATGTACAGAAGTATTTATGTTATTAATGTAAATAAACTTTATACACCCGTTTTAAAAGTTTGATTCATTTTCATTTAAGGTAAAAGTTGAGGATGTATCATCTCGTATGTTTGCAGTGTATTTTAAATATTTACTTGAAAGTAGTTCGCGCGCATTCCGAGGATAGTACGGATAAGTTTGCTGTGTAACATTTTGTTCCAGTTTTCTGTGAAGTTGGGAGTAATGCGACTTGGAGGCATTATGTACTTGCGATAAACGGATGTAGACTTTCGAAGTGTCGTTTGTCTATCCTATAAAAAGACTTAGGATGCTCTATCTGTATATCAAGTGTATTTTTTAACGAGCTGTGCCCCGCGGTTCTTGGCGAGAATCCCGATCACGTGGGAATTTCGGGATAAAAAGTAGGCTATATGTTGCCTTACCTCCCCTATCTTCCAGTGAAAGCCTCATTACAATCGGTTCAGCCGTTCCAAAGATTAGCCAGAACAAACAAAAAGACAGACAGACAGACAGACAGGAATTTAAAAAAAGTTCGTTTGCGTTTTTCTATCGTGTAAATAACTATAAAAACTTGAGAAGACATAGTTATTTTGAAATTACAGATAGACATTTTAATTTTATTAACAATTGATTAAATTATATTTATTAGGAAATCTTTTTAACGCAATATGGCGATTGACGTATATAAACTTTGAATTATATTTTTTGCTCTTAACGAATCAGATTTGATCATTCTGAAAATTTAAATTGTCTTTGACTGATTGATTTTTGTGGTAAGTTTCACTTTGATCTATGACAAATTCCTTACATCAAAAATCTCATTTGAATTTTTTCGAAAAAAAATGTATATTTGAAAAAAAACGTAACATCACGCCTGTATTCCCCGAAGGGGTAGGCAGAGGAGTGTATGTATATTTGGTTTAGATTAATTGTGTAATAACAATATTTTATTAGGATAAGTTTTATATCGTGCAAAAGATAGTACTAGTAGAGACGTATAAAGTATATTTCATACAATAATCTTGAAATATATTGTGTAAGTAATACATAGATATATCCAAAACGGTGGCTTATGGTATTCACATTTTACACACAATCTCTGACTCGAAATCAAAATTAAGTTTTGCGTCTACCACAATAAAGCTTTTTATATCTTTATCTTTTTTACTGTTATTCTTGTAAAAGTGACTTTTGGATATTGGACAGCCTTATTCTGGAGAACTGGCGAATTTATTATGATACTAAATATTTTATATTCCAAGTTATGTATAATCGAATGGAGAAGTCCTGTTCTGATTTTGCTATAGTTGCATATATGTGCAAACTTTGTTATCAGGATCGCAATTTTTTTTGTCTTATACTAATTACACAAATGTTTGCGTGTAGAGGCTATTCGTTTTGTGGTTCGTAAACCTGACTGCTGCGCCAGGGTTCGTGGATTCGACTTCCACTCCGAACCATCATTTGTGTGCATTCGTTTTATGTTTGTAATAATTCAGCCTCGGCCTAGTTTGAGCCATATGAAGGTATCCCAAAATATTATTATATAAGAATCGAACCCATAATCCCCAGCTCACCGGTCTGACTCAATTACCACTGAACTAAAAGGCCGGTATTACTGTAACAGGAAAAGCGTTTCCATCTCTGAATTCTTCTCTTTCCTTTTTGCTACGTTTAAAGCATTCTATTCGATACCGTCCCGCTATCCCGAACGGGAGATAGCAACGATTTATTTGGAATAGATGTCCAAACAATGTTCCATATCTCCCTCTACTTCATCCCTGCCTGAGAAAGATTGAAAGTTTTTCAATTATAACTTACAACATCGTCCCCAACACTGTCGGGAAAAAAAATATTGATTTCATATCTTGTACTGAAGAAAATAGGACACAATTATGAGGACGTTTAACGATCTCTGACTGAATGTTATCCTTTCGTGTGTTTATGATCACAGACCTCCCTCGCAAAGTGGAGACGCTCGCAGCATACACCACCACGCTGTTCCAGTGCGGACTGGTGGAAATACAGGTTGACGCAAACCCGGTCTATCAGACGTTTTTAAGCCGCCGTTGATGCTTCAGGCCATTTGTCCTTAATCCTTTCCGTGCTAAGAAACGATAAATGAATTCCACGATCGATGTGTAATATAAAATCTGTCACAGTTAATCCAGGTTTATTTTGTGTAAACTGTAATTATTTCCGCTGATAATCAGTAATTTCTCTTACACGTGTTGGCACACCTTACGAAGGCTCCGTAAAGCGTCGCATTTGTGATTATTCTCGGGGAGAATTTCAATTTTCTGCGAGATTCGAGATTTGTCGAGTTCGTATTACATAATCATCATGTATAAGTATGTTTTCAACTGCCTCATCTGTTACACGAGTGACTAATATTCTCAGATTTGTTGGTGCTTCAGCGTTAAGCTCGTCATTTGTTCCCTAATGATTCTACCGGCACTCGGATTGTGGGAGTTATATCGGATACACTATGCGATAGATCTGCCGAAACAATTTGACGAGTGCTTTATGATTTTGGACAGAAATAGACAGTAAGTAAGACATGTCAGATCAGGCCGATTCCTTCTATAGACAAAGGCTTACTAGTTAGTGGCTATCTGGAAGAAAAAGAAAGTCAGAATTGACTGATACGATACGATTAATTTAAAACATTTAACCACCTCAGTTCTCACACGAGTAACTAATGGTCTCACATTTGCTAGCGCGCGGTATTAAGCCCCTCGTTGGTTCTAATAACGATTGTTCTTGCGCATGTGATGGCGGTTCGATGGCCTAATTATTTGTTATAATTATTTCGTGTCAAATTATCTTGTTCTGTACCTGTATCTGTACCTGCTGTAAGCGGCAACTATTGCATTAGTGTTAATGCTAAGGCTTTACAAGTTGGACCTTGTGGCTTCCAGATGACCGATAAAAATTTAATTTTATCTCTATGCTTACAGATCTGACGTGTCTACATCCATCACTCTTTTTATACATACACAAAGGTCTCAGACACTTTTGATTTCCGTCAGCCAGTGTCTGACCTATTTGGTCAAGACAGGAATGTCTTGGTATTCCCCGCCAGCTGCATCCATCTAACACTCGCATTGTGAAATGATACCCATATCTGCCTATTCTAGAGAAAAAATCTTACTATGCCTGAAAAATAAGCAAAAGAATACAAGTAATTGTAATAAACAATATTAGATTGAAAACAAACAAACGGAATAAACATTGTCAAAATAAATTAAATAACTTAATTCTGGATTTATTGAAGCATTTCGATTCGCTTCGTTACTGTTGAGATGAGGAAACAGATACCGTAAATATTAATCATAATCTTCGCAGTTGGACTCAAGAAGATATAATGGTCGGCCATATTTATTTTCTCGGTTATGAGCCATCGCAGACATTCTGGACGATTACTCGTTTTATTAACTCCATTATGGCTCGTTAAGGAATTTATTCGTAATAAAATAAGTCATTTTTCAACTGACTCTATTGGAGCGATTGTGTTTTTAATCAGATACTTGATGACAAAATCATCATTTTACCACGATGCGGCTGACAAACTCATATTGTATCTTCATCCATAAACATATGTTTTGTTTGCAAAGTATTATAGCAAATTCGGTACAACCACGACATCACAGCCGAGAATTATTAATTAAGACTTATTGTTATTGTGACTCATGACTATTGTGTCTGTTTCTTTCAATGAACTACGTACTGTAAGGTACGTCCACATGTGGTAACCAAAAACTCTGCCACGTCAAAACTCAATATAAAAAGCTTCTTATACTATTGTCATATCGCTTTCGGATCACAGCACGAGTTTATTATGCTTTTATACTGTAGCCGTTATACTCACAAATTTTCCTGCTATTATATTAACTGGCGAGCCGCAGTAAATAATTAATCAAACCGTAACATTAGCCATCATCAGCTAAGTGCAATAAAAGCTATTTTCGTCACAATTATTGCCGGTCATTAAGCGCTCTGACGCAAGAATTTAGCGAGCAATTTCGCATTATGAGACCCGGTTTAGCTCGATGTTAACTCGATTTTTGTTTGTTTAACCTCGAATACCAAAATGCACCGGAATTTGCATTGTGCAGTATTAAGCGACTATTTGTGTCAATTCTAAAATAAGAAGGGAATGTTTGTGTTGGAACCCTTTTTATGTTCCATTTCTCGGCACAAGTCTATACACCGACTGCTGGAAGTCTGGTGTAATCCATGCTGCATGAGAATACTTTATTTAAAGTCTCATGTGCACATTTTCTTTAAAAACGAGCTGTGCCCCGTGGTGTTACCCGCGTAATTCCGATCCCCCGGATATTTTGGGATAAAAAGTAGCCCATACGTTACGCTATAATCTTCTGTATCTTACAGCAAAAGTCCCATTAAAATCGGTTCAGCCGTTCCAGATATTTGCCCGGACAAACAGAACGACAGACGGAAGAATTTAAAACAAGTTTGTATCGTGTAAATAACTATAAGTACTTGAGAAAACGCAGTTATTTTGAAATGACAGACAAACGCTTCAGTTATATTTATATGTGCAGATTGTCTTCTTCATTATTCAGTAGTATTAAAATATTACGCAGTAAATATAAAAAGCGTAGATACAATTGGCAGCTTTATCAGTAAAAGAGCGATCTAGTTCCGGCAACCATTTGCAGACACATCCATTGTACATTATATTCAGTATGAAACTGTATCTGTTTTATCTCACCGACAATTCTACTTTTACAATACGGAAACTGAATCGTCGCTACGTACAGACCGGGTGCGACGAGTTTCCCTGCGGATACATTGATAGCATTGTTCAAAAAAGTAGGCAAACGGCATAGAAAAAGTTACAGTTCACCTGTATTTAAACTGTGACAAATTTATAAACGTTATACTACGGATATTTCTTGAACTGTTGAAAATAGGCAATTGGTACTCGTAGAACATTTTCTGTTAGTTTTTGGCAAGACTCAAATACAACTTTTTTTTTCGTAAAGTTAACCTAGTAAACAGGCAGACGGGCCACCTGATGGTAAGTGGTTTTGACGGTTGAGCATTGATTAATACTCAAATTAATCTTTTATTTTCATCTACTTATTTACGTGATTGTGGAGACAAGTTGTAATTTTTATCTTGTGAATACATGAAGTTGTTTCTGAAGTTTCAAGGACGTCGAACATTGCACAAATTATTCCCAGCTGTCTCAACTCATTTCACATATCGCTACATAAAGTCCTGTAAGTTTCTCGCATGCAGTACCTGACAAGACTTCACAAGCAGTTGGCAACCTTATTGACTTATACGTTTTACCAAGCGGTGATATCAGATGACAAAAGTTTTTCAGACGAGTTTCGAATGTATGACATGTAATATACGTGCAGGTAATGTATGTATTTGTTAGGACTTTCAGAGCTGTCGTTAAATTACTTTTATACCTATTTGTAGTTTGGAAATATGCGCATGGTAATGAAACAAACGTCTTCTCATAAATGTTATAGGACTGTTTATAGGATGTGATAGTTTTATTTTGATTTTGTTTTCTCCAATTCCTTTTATTGTTCCACTACTGGACACGTTTCTCCTTTCATGGTGAGAGGGTTTTAAGCCATAGTCTATCACGCTTACCAAGTACGAATTAGTCAACTTCATACACTTTAAAATCATATATTTTACAACATGTGCAGGTTTTTTCAAGCTGTTTTCCTTCACCGTTGTACGTAGTGATATTTAAATATTAACAAGTCAAAGGTGCGTGCCAAGATTGAACCCGGACCTCGCGGGATGGGAAACCGAATTTCAAAGCACTGACCTATCACTGCTTCCGTAAATTAATGATTGAAAAAATTAGTATACGAACGGCACCGTTAATAATGGTTGTTAATGTTCTGGCAGGTGGCGCAGGACCATTACATAAACAATGAATAGGGTGAAAGGCTGTCATTTGGAGTAAAGTGCTGTCGTTATGACGCTAAAGGACAGGACCGGCTTAATAGCGTAATCATTGAAACATTTCGGTAGGTGGCTGAATACGTATACTATTCGCCCGGGGAAGTACCAGCTCTACACCTGTCTGTGCCGTGAAGCGGTTATTAAAACAGTTATATCCGTGTAGACCCAACAGTGGGATTAGAAACACGATGCACAAAATGAGTTACTGCTTTTTAAATAATGGTATAGTCGAGCTAATTCTCATTTTTCTATATCGAAACCGAAATCAAACTTATTAACTCAGCTACTTAAAAACTATCTTTATTAATACTAGTACAGAACAAAATCTACTAAGTTTTCGTACCTGTAAATATATATATATATTATATTGCAGTAAGTTAGTTTCCCCAATTTTGGGTATTATTACAATCATTTGTTGACCCTCGACATTTCTCTGGTCTCCTGCCATACATCTCGACAGAACCCATTTGTTGGCTTAAGTACCGGCTTAAGCTATAATATATTACATAATTAACTAAACTATCGGTTAGAACTTGTGTACGCTTGTAATTTACCCATATCTGCGGTCATTGGCCTTTTAGGCAGCGATGAAAATTGACAATATCACAAACATTTTATTATCTTAATTATTATAAATAACTTTCGTGAGTATCATTATTAAATAATATTGCTTGGTAATATTATGTAATATATTTTCCATAGAAATTTGCTTTACTGTCAATAATTTTCAAAACTGATTCAAAGGTTGTGTACGATTTCCGGTTGAAGTGAATTATGCATTTACTTCGTTTCCATGTATTATATGTATGTATTGTCTTTACCTACGTATGTGGTTCTTCGTCACGTGACCCAGAGGCTCTAATTAAATTTTTAAAACAAAAAACATCCTTATTAAATGCTTGTAGAGTTCCAAGTGAAAACTTAATTATTTTGTTATTCATAATGTTATTTTTATTACGAGCCGCAAAACCGCTTTAAAGCGGTATTCACCAGTATACCCCATAAAAGAACTCCGCGGTTCTGACCTGGATCCAATACTTTTTATTCACACAAGAACTAATACTCATTAACTTCGCTTTATACTTTTTCAATTTAACCTATAAACCGATTTAACTGGTGCATTTTTCCGCGTTGTGTTTACTTAGGAACAGTTTGTCTTGTAATATAAATAAATTTATAACGAAGTCCTGTAATATATAATGTATATTTGACTGGCCACTTGGTCTAGTGGTTAGAGACCCCTGACTGCTAAACCGGAGGTCGTGGGTTCATTCCCACCCAGGACAAACATTTGTGTGATGAGCTCATTTGTTTGTTCTATATCTATATATGTAGTTTATCAGTTGTCTGGTCAGTATACACTGTCTAGTGTAGATCAGACGTCCGTGTGTAAAGATTACCCAAGATATTATTATTATTAACATTGTTTAAATATATTAGGCGTGCTAGCGTCGTATTTTCATGGAAGAGCCTTTAAAATTTAATTATAACCGCAGTTTAATATACATATGTACGAGTACCTCTAAATTTAGTCTTATAGACGTTATGTAGATTAGTCTAGGGACAGTTTTTGCGTAACTTATTTTAGTCTACAAATTGGAGGGCGTATTTAAAGGGCATGTGAAGTCATAATTCGCACCAAACATTTAAAAGTTATTTGTACAAAATGAAAACAAGCACATTTTTAAAACTGCTCTAAATGTAATAAATATTATTTGTTAAATATTTTTGTGTAATAATACAGTTGCCAATTATTAATACGAGTGCGATTCTTTTACAAAAGACCCGTTCGCGCGGTTCGTGCTTTGACATGTTTTGTTGAAAAACTAATTATAATTCTCCTTTTGTTTCAGAAATATGTGAGCGAGCTGACTGTGGTGCGGGACTGCGTGCCGACTTGCAGCGAAAAGGGTAATTATTTTTCTACCTCGGCTAATTAAATGTACCTACAGAATGGTCTAGATTCGTTCGCAGGTTAACCTCATAAAACACTCAAAGTACCCTCATAATTTTATTTTTACTTCATTCTCGACGTAACAGAGTTACAATCAACCATAAATATTCAGTACATTAATACTCGTTTGATGCGATGCTAGTTTACTGGTTTAGATTTTAGTCTTCAACCCCGGAGGTCTCGGGTTCAAATCCTGTCATGCATTTCGGAATTTACAAAATTATAACGTAACATCACGCCTGTATTCCCCGAAGGGGTAGGCAGAGGAGTGTAGTACACCCCATATTTCACC
>DWEM01000493.1:0-18670 GCA_018245935.1 Agara belti belti
CAGGTATTAAATTGCCTAATTTGGAATCGGATAGCCGTGTGTGGAATTGTCCCTAGATATTATTATTATTATTATTAATTGTTTTTATGTGCAATGTATTTTTGTAATTAACACACACCTTAAGTATTGTGTTCGTAAGTATTATTATTATTATTATTCGATTTCATGTTTACGAACTCAAAAGTATACCATCGCGAGCATGACAGGCCCGCTGGGATTCAATCTTCAATTACAGCCCAGCAGCCGAACCGCCTGTCGGAGGAAGTCGCGGAAATTGAAAGGGTAATTAGAAAATTGCTTAGTAAACTTGCTTTGTCACACTCGCTTTGCAATTGAGCGGTCGCATCCGGGATGAATTTAATGAAAGATACAGCACGCATTAATGAAAAGAGGACTGAAATTGAGCGCTATTTCAAATTTGAAAATGGAATATTTGAAACGTCAGTGATCGTGCGACAGAGATTTCTTTAGTGTTAAGAGAGTACTAGGCACATGATAAGCATTGCTATTCTAAGTTCGAAACGTTGAAGGAAGACATCGCGAGGAAATCTGCACACTTTAGAGACGTTATAAAGTATATAATATTTTCTGAGGTGTGTGAATTCTAGCAATCCGCATTTGGCTAGCGTGGTAGACTAAGACCTGCAATCCTCTCACTATGAAAGGACACCTGTGTCCAGCGGAGGAACAATATAAGGGATTTACAGGCAAATGCTACGCTCCAGAGTTTTTTCTTCTTTATTAAAGAGCAAAATACGTAGTCAACAAACTTACTAGTATTCCTTGTAAACACTTCAAGGAAAAGAAAGATAACAAAATTGTTATGTGTAGGCTGATTAATAATTTTTAGTTTTGAGAGTGAGAAATAGCCAGAACAATATTGCAGTCAGCAAAATGTTTTAAAATATATTTACACTTCAACTTACAACCATAATTACTTACCTTGGCTTGCCTTCTACTTAATGACCTAATTTACCTCAACCTACTGCTTAATTAAATGCTGCAATAAACAGTCCTATCCTGTTTGCGAGCTAACGCGTTAAGCGAGTAATTAGTTAAGGGAGCAAATCTGTAAAAAAGCGCTTAAACACGTTTTTTTGTAACATTCTTTTAGAATCCGACAGGCTTATCCCTGCCGATGTACACCTATAAAGTAGAGTATCTGAAAATAATCAATTACTAAGTAGAGTGAGCAGTTTGAGCCTAGTGATTTTTACTTCAGTCTCCCAAGCAACATTTTTTTAAATGGTTTGAACGGTGCAGAAATTGTATTGTTGCCGTGCCTTAGTGGAGGACGAATGAATTAGATAATAGAGATTATATATCATTTCTCTCCCTGCAGCTTGAGATCAGAACACAGCTACGATATCTTCTGCGTGTTGTGACTGGGGACCAACATGAAACCTCCGGGGTTGCGGACGGGGGTGCGGGGTGCTTGATCGGACATGTATCTAGATACAAGAAGGCTGTGCTTGGTACGCAATTTATTAAGAATAAAATTGTGAACAGAACTCGAGTTTAATTTTAAATCTCAGTGCATAGTTTAAGAGGCCGAATTCTTGAATACGAACTTGGGCCTATTTTACACAAGTGTGTTTGTTGCGATTGTTATAGGTATAGTATAGTAAATAGTAGGTACTTACCGGAACGTTAACGGAAAGTGTGTAGTGGGCTTACCTGGAAAGAAAAATCAATTAAGTAAACAGAAATGGTTCGGAACTTGTGTGATTTAAAGACACGTAGATTTAACACACTGTAGGGTTACCACATTCATTAAATTGCCTAATTTTGAATCAGATAGCCTTGAATTGTCCCCAGTTATTATTATTAAAATAACAAGTACGATAACCTGATGTGGAGATATACACGTAAATTTATATCAAACTTTAAAAAGAACTCTTCGTGTATAAGTATAAATGTCGAGTTATACGCAGGGCTTTGCTTTAAAGGGCTCGTAGACGTAAACATCGCGACAGATGGACCTACTTGACACACAATGCTCAGTCATGGACCCTCGATAGAAAACTGGCGTGATCATACAGACAGATAGCCAATTGGACATCAACTGTTTGGTCATCACAGTACAAGCTCTGCCCAGCTTGGGATCGGATTTTCATCCGCTAATCGTTCCAAAATATTATAATTATACTGACACGTTGGTCCAGTGGCTAGTGAACTTAATCAATGCGTCGGAGGTTCGTTTCCGTCATATCACTGAATATGTGTTGTGTTTGGGTGTAAAATGATTTATACAAGTATATGTGTATTTGTATAATTATGTATACAGTTCATTAGCTGTCTGGTGATCTTAACACATATTCTTACAACTGAAACTCATAGGATTACCTGATTTTTTAAATTAGCATCTTAATAACTAAATTGCTATTGTACACTCTTTCGTTTTAGTTATATTATAAAATTTCGTACTTAAAAAAAATTAATTTAAAAATAAAATGTGGTTTTAACCTAAACACTGTCTGTATCATCGAATGCTGTTCACGCCTATAATTGGCATGCGCACATGTCATGTGTACCTATAAGAGAAAACTTATGTAAAGATTGTGTGTAATGCTGTTGGTGTGTAAATAAATAAATAAATAAATACTTTCTATATGTATTTTTAATGAAAAGCGTTTTATTTACTGTGTGTGTGTCAATAATATAATGGAGCACGCAACTTAGGCTATTCACCTTTAACTTGATAAACCCTAGACAAATGTGATCGTGGAACAAAATAACCGTTTGCGATAAGTAGCAGTAAGTAAGCGGTAAGCGGTAGTAAGCTTGCGTGAGACATGTTTTTGAACCGCTCGTGTGGATTACGATAAATCCTTTTACGCGACTATGTCTAGAGAAAGAGTGGAGTGTACCACAGATTATATAACGCTGTATTAATGATTAGGGTTTTAAACCCACCGAAGTTTTAAGTCCACAGTTTGCAGCACCGGCCAAATGCGGAATCTCATTCGCAACACCCCTTAGAGGACATTATGGACCACTCCATATACAGGTATTATTATAAGATAACAACTGTAACACCGTCAATATTCCACATACGATATTACAGGAATAGATAACTTACACTCGTCGTTATCCGCCTGACGCTTTATCAGATCAATAGACAGAAATATGTTTGTGATCAAGGTTATTGTTATCATCTTATTTATGATAATAATAATAATAATAATCTGTCTAAACTAAATTTTTTTTAAACCCTTTTATTGGTCCACTGCTGAACCGGGTCTCTCAAAGTGAGAGGGATTTAGGCCATAGAGCACCACGCTGCAAGTGCGGATTGGTAGACGCTACACGCCTCAGAAAATATTACACACTTTATAACATCTCTAAAGTGTGCAGGTTGTCTCGCGATGTTTTCCTTCACCGTTATAGCGAGTGATATTTGAATTGACTACTCCGTCTCATTTTTTTTTGTAACAGTAAATTGCCTAATCGCCTTAAACGCGATAGTGATCTGCATTAGATCAATCAGTTAGTGTAATTATTACTTCGCGTAACGTCAATATGACTAGTGTATAATCAACTTAATCTGTTAGGTACAAATGGTATTAGTATCGAAGGTCGCGGCCTCAATACTTGGACTCTCACTTACCTACTGACTTCAACAAATATGTCACAATTTTTTTATTAAACTCATAATTTAAAAAAATTATTGCACCTAATCTTCATCAAGTAAAAAAGGACAATTCAAATTCAAAATCAAATTCGAATTGTTTTATTCATCATGCGGTACATACATACACTCAATGAAGGTCATGTTTTAGTCATCTTACTTCGGCTTTGATTGAATTTAAATATTAGCAAGATTAACAAAAAGTTACGTACATACTCGTAAACGATACAGAGGTAATTATAAACTAAAGAAAAATAAAATTATACAAATTAAACAGAACAATAACTTATCTTTATTTACTCGTAAGTAAAATTAATGAACACTATAATTAAGTAGGTATGTTTATAGTAATTTTTGTTACACTATAGCTTCAGTTACAAGTAACTACGCTTCAGTTTTATCCCATTTTATGTTTCCGTCGGATTTCAAACTTTTTGCCCGAGTAAATTCGTACAAGCGAATAGTTATGACGCTAATGACAGGTATAAGCCTGCCCAAACAGCCCTTAAAAAAATAAAAAAAGGTCTATGACAAGACCTTTTTTTATTTTTTTAAGTGCTGTGCCACACGCAATGACATGTCACCCCATAAAGGTTACAGAGTAATTATTTTACAGTATTTAATTTTCAAGCAATAATATGTCAAATCTCGCAGTGCAATAAATAGATTTATGTTTGCGGCTCTTTATATAGTGGATAAGCCTACAGACGGTAACAAATGCCAACATTCGAATTTTGAATTAAAAACGTTACCTCTTGTTTAAATGTTTCATTCCGAACACGTTCTTAATTCAAATTGAAATTGATGTATGATTGCATCTAAAAAACGGTCTGACCAATTTGGACGGGTCTTTTAACTGGATTAGGCTTGAACCTACAATGACATTTACAACCAAATAACAATAATTCCCGCCTACTTAACATAAACAGTATCGTCCTTTTCTAACACATTTAGGAAAAGGGCATTGAAACAAGACAAAACATACAACTACACTGCTATTTAAAAGCTTTTTAATTTAATAAGAGAACTCAGCAAGCATACAGTTCACTCGATATGAAATAGCTCGAACAGAAGTTTTGATGTCCTTCGCGTCTAAGCATTGTCTATTGCATCACAACTGCATAAACATTTTACAGAATTGCTCAGATCAATCCAACTGTACATTAGTTGTGAGTTTTTACTCGTATGCACCGTGTTTGTTGTGTGTTATAATTGGAGTTACAATTAAAATTGCATACGCAACCAGAGCCAAGAAACACACGATTTGTTGACGCAACACTGCCTCCGTCAGCGGCGAACGAAATAGCATGAATCACGCCAAACATTTAGTATTCCGGTCGCGAATGAACAACTTAAGCGCGCACCGCACTGATATGTTGCGGATTAAGCAATATTTAAGGCCCCATAACACCGTGCGGTGGATCGCCCTACATACAGCGTTTATACTCATTCTAAATATTGTTAATTCACTTTTTTTTTTTTAATACAGTCGCCACGTTCCAAAGACAAATGACGCTCTACTTTCAAAACTATGCAAAACCTGTATCATAGAAGTCAGCGTAATATACAGTCCTACAGATATTAGAGTACAATAAGTAACTATACGTACAGTCACGCCTAAGACCCATAAGGATAGGCAAACACGAAGGACTGAAGGAGAAAGTTGATTAAAGTATATACACCTAGGTGTACTCTAATATTCACTCGCCTTTTAAATGTTTCGTGATTCTACAATCACTCGTTCTTTCTATAAGTCCAAACCATAAATAAATAATAATAATAATAATAACTGGGGACAATTCCATACTGATTCCAAATTGGGAAATTTAATGCCTGCGTTATGGGAACCGGACAGCTGAATACATACATATATACAAACGATATAATACTTAAATACTTATTTTTATTACGACCAGACCAAGAACAAAGAAATCCGCTCATCACACAAATGTTAGTCCTGGGCGGGACTCGAACCCACGACCTCCGGTTTTCCAGTCACGGTTTTTAATCACTGGACCACGAGGCCAGTCCTAGTTGTACGATCAGTGTAAGTCAGTCACATAAATGGTGACGCACGCTGTGTGCGCTGAGCCTTATTAAACATTTAAACTGCACAAAAAATAAGAAGAGCACACACAACGCGCTGAATCAGAACGCAAATAAAAAAGCCAAGCGAGGATTTTCCTTTGTTATCTCTCGCAGTGGTTCGAACGTGCGAGGTTTTTACAACGTTCAAGAACGATATATGTTAACTGACCTCGTGGTCGAGCGGTTAAAAACCCCGACTGCACGGAGGTTGCGGGTTCGATTCCCATCCGGCGCAAACATTTGTGCGACGAGCACATCTGTTTGTTCTGTGTCTGGTGGAAATAAAAATATCGTGTATATTCGTGTGTATATTCGTGTATTATATCGTACGTATATATGTTTATCAGCTGTCCGGTTACCGTACCACAGGCATTCAATTGCCTAATTTGGAAACGGACAGCCGTGTGTGGAATTGTCTCCAGTTGTTATCATTTCCAACAGTAACAGTTATAACGTCGAGTTCTAAACAGTTAATTACGGTTCATTCTGTTCCGCGTGTGAGGAAACTTGTCGGTTGCACAGATTCAAAAAGTCGAACGTTGAATATCTAATTATGTTAATGCACCACGGCGAGGTATGTTGGAGGGATCCGAACTAGTTATTATCACGCGATGACGTCGCTAATGCAATATTTATGGAAAGAGGGATATTTCCATGTTATGGAAGTAGGTAATGGGGATGCAGTGTTCGATGGCAATTTATTCCCTCAACTGGCTTTTGCCCGCGACTTCATCCCGCCCCAGGCCCTGCAATTCACTTTGGAGGTAGTATTTCGCAAAATGTGTGTTTAGTTCACCTCGACGTATCACTACATATATTATTATACATATGTTATACATATAAACCTTCCTCTTGAATCTCTCTATCTATTAAAAAAAACCTCATCAAAATCCGTTGCGTACTTTTAAAGATCTAAGCATACATAGAGACAGAGCGGAAAGCGACTTTATTTTATGCTATGCAGTGATGAACCGTAGGTTTTCTATTATTTCTCTTTTTAACCGACTTCAATAAGGAGGAGGTACTCAATTCGACCGTTTTTGTTGTTTTTTATTGACTTAATAATTCTGTAAAATCTTTAAATGAAATTAATAGATTGTTGATGACTATTAAGCTCTGTCTAAGCTCTATCTATCTGATAGACTTCGTGCAAGTGTCAAGAATGACATATTAATGGCTGTATGTGATTTTTTTCTTTGCCAGCAAAAAAGTACTGTGTTTGACAACACTAATGACACGTCAGTTGATATTGTAATATCTGTGGTAGAATATGTATATGTATTATAAAAAATCATATACCTATCAAGAGTTATATGCGTTTTTTATACATACAATACTAATGCAGAAATTTCGATCATCAGACTTTAATTAAATAAAATGTTTTTAGAAAATATGAATAACAATAAAACTCCTTGTAACTATAACAATATCAAATATTTCAATTTTGTCAAAACTGTATGTCCTTTTCTTGTAATATAAACTTTACTATCGGCGTAATGTTGGGTACAAACAAGGTTCGATATGAAAAACCACTCAGAAAGGTGTGTCGAAAATGAACAGATAATCCAAATTTCTCTTGAATTTTATTATTACGTCACATTCACTTCCAACTCTTCACCAGAATGATCGTCTCTTGTATTTTCACTCTTCTCCTCTGACAGATTACTGCTGGATTTTTGTAATTTAGAATTTCTAGTAGTGAGTCAGAGTCTGGATGTGTGCCCGGTGCATGGCAATAGGCTCACCACCATTCCATTGTGGGACTTAAACGTAACTGGTGCAATGGAGGGGTGTACTACACTCCTCTGCCTACCCCTTCGGGGAATACAGGCGTGATGTTACGTTTCCTCTGACAGAAACGTTCCGTGCCAACATCCAGCCAGTCTTCTCAGGTGGCAGGTATTCTTCGACAAATATGAACGTAACAGATATGTCACGGTAAAACTGCAAAATGGGGTGGTACTGTGAAAGGCCAGACATTGAATATCAACAATGACGTTCAGCAAACAATGCTGGATGCGGCGGGCCATCGACACGGGTCGCACCGACCGCGAGGAACCGGTTCGCCCGGTACTTTATGAGGTCACACGCGGGCGTCCAGCGCCACGTTTCCGTCCGCCCGCCTGTCTAGCCTCATAATAAAGATAATAAAATTTTGAGGCGCTATTAGAAAACAAGAAAAGGAATGCTCCGCTGATTCGGACATGTGGAAAGAATGGATGAGGAAAGAATGACAAAGCAGAGCATACAATGCGAGTGTACATGGATGTAGGCGCCGAGAGAGACCGAGACTGTCCTATCTCGACCGAATAGGTCAGGTGCTGGCTGATGGAGGGGTCGAGAGTCTCCGAAACCGGCGTGTATGCATGAAGAGAGCGATGGATGTAGACGAAGCGCGTCAGGTTTGCGAGGACAGAGATATTCGGCACTCGGTGCTTTCTGCCTACCCCCTTAGGGGCCTGGCGTGACGGTATGTTTATGTTTGTTTGTTTAGAAAAAAAAACCCGAGACCACCGGAGTGTGATGCTATCCCCCTATAAGCAATCCCCGCTTTTTTCAGTCATATTACATCGCTATAAATGTATGCGTCAACGTTGATGTTACATTGGCGTTATCAACTTATCACTAAATGCACATCACACATTGTATTCGGTGGGCATGATGTTATCGTGTTTGTGATATGGTATAATAATGTTAACACGTACATACAATACGTTCATCTATACCAGTCTTTCAGAGGGCCGGTAAAGGACCTGGGTAGATTAAATTGGGGAGCGATAAAGTTATTTGGAGGGCGTAGAGATGTATCACGCGCGGTTGTTTAAAATATAAAGTTCGGGGGGGGGGGGGGATTGATTCTCAAAATGAGCAGTGGATAAAATTACTTTGAGAATCTATGATTCATACTAATGCAATAAAGAGGACCGGTTTGTTTGTTTGTTTCAGCGCACTAATCTCTCAAAGCGTCCATCGTTTGAAAAAATCTTATTTAATTGCTAGCTGTATTTGTAATTAAGTTTATAAGCGTTGTTGGAATCTGTTATCAATATCACAAAGATTTATAATCGTTCAAGAAAGTTTGAATCAATAAGAAGCAATTGTTACATACGCGTATATTTAATCCTACGTCATTCTAACTAACGGAACCAAGGCTGCACAGTTTATTTTACATTTGATTTGAATGAATGTATTATACACTTATAAGGTAAATAACAATAACTCATGTAAATAATACAATAAACTGCGTAAACGGAACACAATTGCTTTGTCGTTGGCTTAGCGTGTATACGCCATCGTCATTGTGTTAATATAAAATTTAAAAAGAAAACGTAGCAACTGTCATTAGAGACATTCCATCGCACAGATAATTCATACTTCACTTATTACTATCGCGTAATTTCCAAAGAGTGAGGCGTGCAGTGTCAATCAAACGCAATCTTGTGGCAATATCTTATCTGCCTCTTATTGTGTTACACAAATTTGATAAGAGATCTGCTAAGAAAATATAAATGCCACATTCGAGTTTTATTGTTAATATAACAGAAACACGTTAATAATTTAAAAAGGTCGCGCCCTTGTCGAAAAATAAATTAGCAGTCCTTACAGCCGACGACGGAAAATCGGTCAAAGACAATACTTCTAGACGGCAAAGTTTGTCTTTGTTATCAGTTTTTAGGTAATCACAACAATAAGCAAGTTACTTTCTATAGAAATCCATACGGACGATTTTTTCTGCGGAAAAATTATCCGTGCAATAATAACAATGACTAACAACAAATTGTCGTTTCTAATAAGCAATGACTAATCCACTTGAAAGACATTAATGATAGCATTAACGAGTTAGTTTTAATAGATAAGTAATTATTACAATCGATATGTGGAAGGCTGAATGCTTACCTATATGACTGATTCAAATAAAAAATAAAAAATCTAAATTCAAATTTTTCTTTCCAAATTCAAATTCGTTTCATAGGATATTAAAATAAAATATCATAGGATATCATAGGTTATTCATAGGATATCAAATTATAAAACATGAAATAAGCTATATCTTTCCTATTTAGTTAGCGTTTTACATTATCTAGGTAGGTACAACCAATGTTTAGGATATTTTTATCCTACATAAGTTACAATGTAAGCGCACATAGCATATTTGTTTTGAATACGTAACTACTTCCTCATATAGATTTTTGTTTTATAAGGACACCAAAACTTAAATTTAAATTTGAATTCCGAACGAAAAAAGAATTTCATACGAATACTAGAAGGAACGTACGCGTTAATATTTCGAGTTTTTATCGCAATTTAACACGCAAGACTGTTTCCGCATATTTACACAATAAGCCAAGCAACGTTGTATGTATATTTCATGCAGGAGTATATAAATTAAATTTGAAACATGTTAAATTCGTGACGTTAGCTTTATTAAGTTCTTGGATTTTGGGCTCCCGGTAAGTCAAAATCTGATAGACAAAGCACACAGATAATATTCTTCCAATTTGTCAATAACTGGTAGACGGGTCTGTGAATGATTCAATAAATTTGAATTTAGAATAACAAATACAAATGTTATGCCACGTTCAATTTTTTTTTATTCCAAATTCAAACTGTTCTCTCTATTCCAAAGTACGTTGGCTTCGAGGTCTGATCTTTGGATGTTATCTAATAGAATTACAAAATAAACATTGTGGTATCGCAGCTCACCTCAAGTTTCTTGGAGTACACCTCGGTGACGCGCTCCTGTTCCTTCTTCAGTTCCTCGTTCTTGTCCAGCAGCGCCTTGCCCAGCTCCGCGGCCAGCAGCAGATCGGACTCCTTCTGCTGCAGTTGGCTCCACACGTCCTGTTCCCCGGCGGCGTCCATCACGTCCCTGCCGCTCGACATTTCCTTCACGTAGTCCTCCAGGTCCTCGTAGAAACGCTCATCGGACACACTGAGAGCCGACGCCGCTAGCCTATTAACACTGCGACTCCTGCTCCGTCTGTGTCCGTCGCGAGTCGTTCTCGTGTTGCCGCGTCCGACGAATTCCGTTTCGTCACCGATGAAACGCGGCTTTTCGTCCGGCGGTTCGTTGCTCAAACGCGTATCACCACTAACTCCACTATCATCACCACTAAAGTCGCCAGCCATTTAGTTTATCCGACCGACGGTCGCCACCGAACAGCCCGGGCCCGACTAGCTCTGAACGATTTTCGTGTAGTTGTTCTTCTTGAACAGTTTCTCGAACGCCTGTTGGATTTTGGACGGTTTGGGCAGCTTGATCTGTTTGAACACGCTCGTTGGCAGATCGAAATCCTTTTTTAGGGCCATCGTTAACCGATAATTGATACACTGTTTGATAACATGTCACTGGCACTGCACCGTGTGGATTGTTTTGTTAAGTCGATAGTGTCGGGGACGCGACGTTGCCCCGACGACGGTTCGGACACAACAAAGCGGGCGAAGCGAACCTGCGGTGAGCTGGCGTGGAACGAGCCTCGACAGTCATTGATTAAACCACGCAGACGGTTACGGGCGTACAATTGGTTTTGAACTGATCTCTTATAAATTTCCATGCGTTTTTGTGTAGGTACATATTTCAGTGCTAGTATATTAAATACAAGAAAACAATAAAATTCATTATTTACTATGCAAGCGTATAAAAATATAAACAAATAGTTTAAAATGCTTACCGATTAAAATAATGCTAGAGTATTGTAAGTAGTAAAACCGCATATTGGTAGCTCTTAATATCATCACCAGCACCATGGATTTGATTGATAATGTTCACGTTTTGAATTGTTTCATTCAATGGGTTATAATAAAAACGAGACATTTTAAATTACTAACATTTTTTATTGCGTGCGTATTATAAGAGACAAAACTACAATTGTCGCCGTTATTGCTAAGATATGACTGTATTAGATTTGAGACACATTATTTTAAAATCAAGATCAGATAGGTGTTAAAGTAACTGATAATTGTAGTACTTACAATACATTGTCTTTGACTAGAACCAACACGTGTGTCAGAATGAAACAGCATTATCAGGTAAACGTCAAACCCAATGAAAAGAAGGAGAAAGCAACACACCACCAAGGTGATGCAAGTGAGTGGCCGGTTAGTTCAAAATGGCGAATCGGTTCAATTTTTTTATTATAGTATAGGAAGTGATCTCATAGTGATCCTAATATAAAATTACCGAACTGATTAATGTAAAAAATAACCTTGATTTTGTCGGAATTACAAATATATCTTTCGATAATCTATTTTATTGGCTAGTAAAGGTTTAGATTACAGCTATAAACTATAAAGTGCTTGAAGCATTATAAATCAATCGTATATTGTACCTACCAAAGAAAACAACATTAATATTGTCAACTGTTAAAATATTCTGAAACGAATTGTAATTCGTACAGGTATTTCGAATAGAAAATTTTAATATTAATAATTACATATAATGAAGGAGTAACGAGGAAGTAATTTATAAAGTAATAAAATTGGAAAAAAATTGTTGTGTATTATTTACCTATACGATACTGACCACAAAACAAGTTTCTTTAATCTTTATTTATAAACTATCTGTGCCCCGCGGTGTTACACGCGTAAATCACAATCCTATGCGAATATCGGGAAGAAAATAACCTATTTGTTGCCATATAACTTGCAATATAGTAGCGCAAAAATCCCATTAAAATCGCTGCAACCGTTCCAGAGATATTAGCCCGGACAGACAGAATTACAGACGGACAAACTAAAAAAAAATTGTGTTATAATATCGTGTAAATATCTATAAGCACTTGAGAAAACAGTTATTTTGAAAGCACAGACAGACACTTCAATTTTATTTGTACATATGTATAGATTTCAAAAATCAACAATCTAATATAAAATTTTTCAAAACCGTTATATTTCAGCCTATCTTCGGCTATATTACCTTACATAAGTACAAAATACAGTAACAAACTCCAAACTATGTCTGACGACCTCAAAGTGGAACTCTGTCATTCTAAGTAAATTTATATGACTGCCATTATGTTGCTTAGCTACTTTATTGATCATACGATACGTTATTTAGTGAAGCTAAACTAGGCTACCACACGTTAAATAAGAAATTACTCTTCTGTGATTCATTGAAAAGTTCCAATTTGTGCAGCTTCCCCTTTTAAACTGTTAATGTTATCACATTGTTGTCATTTTTTAAGCGAACGGGACTTTTGAACTTCCCGAAAGTTTAAGGTTACTTATAGTTTTTAAAATCAAAACAAGCATTTAAGTTGTAGTCGGAATTCTTTGGGAACAAAAAGCAAGATGTCAGGAAACGAAGACAATGAAATGGAGAAGATCGCCGAAGATGAGCTGTCAAAACTTCAGAGACAGGTAAGTTTCTTGATAGTTACCTTATACCATCACGCCAGGTCCCTAACGGGGTGGGCAGCGCGCACCGAGTGCCAAATATCTCTGTCCTTACAAACCTGACGTGCTTCCTCTACGTTCGTCACTCTCTTCATGCCTGCACGTCGGTTTCGGAGGCTCTAGACTCCCCGTCAGCCAGTGTCTGACCTATTTGGTAGACACAATAACATTTTTTTATAACAACAATCAAATACTCTCGGAGAAAGTAATAGGACTGTTACCAATTCTAACTAACTAATAGTATTCTTGACTAATACTAACTCAACTAACCGTCAGTACCGTCATAGAATTATTTTATAAATTTCTACTTATGTGTAAAAAAAAAAATTGTCACTTCTAGTTCAGAGTGATGGAGATCGACCGGGCTACGGTGATGAGCAGCATACAGCCTACTCTACGCGTGCAGAGGAATATCATCCGTACCCTCACTGCCGAGCTGGAGGGCATCATGATGGAGCTAAAGGTACACGCCGCTTTCTTGACGATGAATTTAAAAAGGCTTGTGTTCTTGATGAAGAGAGTACTATTTAAAAAAATGATTACAATATGCAACGATTTATGATTATCTTTGAACAGCTTGCACATTTTTGTTTGATTGATTGGATATCAAGATAGAGAGCTTATTGGAGTTACGTGGTCCTTTGCTGCTACCGTTATATAAATTAATTACAATTATCATATAAATGGTGTGATAAACTTAGTTACTACGAACTAGATGACTAAGATAAAATCTTCAGTTATATTTCATCTGGAAAGCTCTGAAATGTGATCAAATGTTGGCAAAATCGCGAAAGGATCAATCATAATCCACACATAAAAATTCGTTCTGGTTACTTAGATAAATAGAAAAATTAATTAGATTCGTTTGGAAAACGGCTATTATTGTTCGATTTCGGCCACTCAGCGGCGGCACACGTTGATTGGTTCGTGTAATTTATTCGGATCCTAGCACGCTACGGGCAATTGACCTGTGGGCGTCCTCGACCATCGCTGTAGAGGTTGCCGTGGATACCGAGATCTGTAAATAAATAGTTAGTGATTAATTATTTGTTTCTCACAGATCGTCATCTATCTTGGTAGGTTTTTTCTTTGTCGACATGCGTAGTTGTTCATACAAGACAAACGTCACAAACGTCCACAAAGGGGGAATTGAGTGATGTAAAACTCTTTTTTTTAAATCTCGGGTTAAATCATACATTGAAATTAGTAAACAATAATTTAGAAAATTGAAAATTAACGCAGATCCGATATTTTAATAGTCGGTAATCCACATTAATGTATTACATATTACTTAAAACTTTTATTTTTATCTTCGAAGATATACATTAGCAGTCGAATACCGTGCGTCAATGCATCTCCCATGTCTAATCAAGCAGCGCTTAGCAGACGGGAAATCTGGCGATAATTTTATACACTTTCATACTTACTTCACGTTCTTGATCGTGACTCCTCGCTTTTTACGACGACGATACCGCATCTGTTTTTACGACTGGCGCGACAGAGAACTCTCCAAAACGAAATAGATAGATTAATAGATGGAACTCATTGTAGATCATAGGTAGTGCAGATCATAGACAAATAATAATAATTGTGACAATTCCACACACGGCTATCTGATTCCAAATTAGGCAATTAAATTCCTTCGTTATGGTAAATCTTTTAGCAGGCAGTAAAAATATTGTTCGTAGAAAATAAGTGGTTGCGGTTTACGTGTGTCGTTCCGACTAGTCGTAAGCGTCGTGAATGTCGTGGATTGTAAAAGAGTAATAGTTTCTTGTAGCTATTTTACATTTTAGTTAACGCCACGAGGCATGTCTAATGTATGTATCATTTCATCTATCCAGTAGTAGTCACACGAGTCTATTTAAACTGTTAGGTAATTCCCCTTTAAATCAACTCATTGTTTTATCAATACGCCAAATACATCTAGTATTTTACGAGGGAAGAATGTTAAAAAATAGCATAAAAAGCCTTGAAGGATCCTATTCCAGGAGCTTGAAATAGATGATTGTGAAAAAATTATGTGCTCTCAAATTCTTCGTTTTGGCAGCTAACGAACAGCACATCGAACCTTCTAGAAAACGCGAGAATATGGGAGAAACTGGTAACGCTCCTCAAAGAGCACGAGAAGTGTTCTGCCGAGGTGAGGGAACATCGGGGAAACATTAACGAGTTGGACTTCCTCCTGAAACAAGTCCAGAAGGAGATTAAAGGCCTGCGATCCAAAGGCACAGGGTCTGAAAAGGTATGATGATTTCTGGATTTAATTATTTAAACGCTTGTTCATTGTTTTTTAAATTATTGCCAAGGTTCATATCCTGACGCATCTCTGACTTCTCAAAGTTACGTGCGATGAATAGACTAAAAATTAAATATCATTCGCTAAAGCGGTAAAGAAAAACATTGAGAGGAAACCGGCACAAGGGGTCACCATATTACTCGTTGAGCTCGTAGTTTGGCAACTAGGTCAGCATTGTCCAAAACCTTCACATAATAAGATACCCGTGTCCAGCAGTGGAATAAAAAAACAATGACGCAAAGAACACGAAAAAAATTGCGAAAGGCTTTTGCCTCAAAAGTGACCACTCTTTAACAGGATAGCTCTATTCTTTACTACTTATTAATTTATTAGCAGGAGCAGTCCAATAACTTGTCGAACCAGTCAATCATCAGCCAACTGGAGAACAGGCTCAACACTGCCATGAAGAAGTTCAACACCGTTATCAGCGAGAACTATAAGATGCGTTTGCAGATAGATCGCTTGTTACGTGAACGGTAAGGAAATATTGCCCTTATGTTAATCTTCTTGATATAGTTTCTGGTTTATACATCTAAAGGCAGGTTTTGTAGGCTGAAACACACAAGAATGACAAATTAGAAGATCCATTACGAAATCCATCCAAAATTTCCAAATAAACTCATGGAAGCAAACACACCACATACGCTTTAATTTCATAGTAGATAGTGGAAATTTTCTTTTACCTCATGAATATTGATATTAAATAAATTGTTTGCAGTCAATTCTTTAACACGATTTGGAAGAACCAAGTGAAGCGTTTGATGGATGGCAAGGCTCAAATCCTCGAGCTGGTGGAACAGGCGATTGGCACGTATGACCAGCGCGAGGAGTGGTGCGCCAAGCTGGACGCGCTTAAAGAAAAAGCTGCGATTGATTACAGAAAGCATTGCTTGGTATGCCTTACCGATTTAAAATTCACACCTAGATAAATTTCCGGGACAAATCTTTTCAATCTTATCATGTGCTTTATTTACTATACCAGCTTTACAAAGTAAAGGGTTGTTGGCCACTTTCCTTAAGCATCTTCATCACGATCAATGTAAAGTGATATGTAGCTCGTTTGAACCAAATCCAAGATGCTTTGGCAGTTTTGTCTTTAGTAATCATTAGTAAAACTTACAAATCGAATAGAACATCATGTTCTGGTCTATAAAAAAATTCACGTTTAGACGAATTTGACAAAATACCCTGGACCGTCAGGAAGCACGCGAGCTGCAGCGTCAGTTGGAGCACAGCATGAAGTTGGAGCAGTTCTTGCGCACGAAGGGCACGGTGCGGCTGACGGCGGCGGACGCCCGCGCCGAAGCGAAGCGTCTGGAGCTGCAGGAGATGGAGATCCGCGCGTACAACAATTACGTCAACATACTTGACGCTATCAGGGTTTGTTTTAGCTACGAATATGTATACCAGCTGTACCCCGATGTTACCTGCGTAGATTTCAAACCTGTAGGAATATCGACATAAAACAATTCTATATTCGTTCCCAAAGTTCAAACTACCCTCAAACCAAATTTTCTTACAGTCAGCGAAGCGCTTCAGACGTGAAAGCGTATCACTCTGTGTATTGAAAACTGTATTGAAATTCGTTGCTATGCTTACTTTAAAATATCTAAGCGTACAAGTGTACTTTTTCGATATTCTGTCTGCTTAATATCCACTTTCCATAACTGAAATTGTACTATAAATGTGATTCATTCTGTTACTTCCCAGGAATATACAGGGGAGAATGATGTGGACCGACTGATCCAGGAATTCACGCGTCGCGAGGAAGAGAACTACGCGTTGTTCAACTACATTAACGAAGTGAACACCGAATTGAAGAATCTCAGCGACAACGTAAGGATGCTGCGAAGTAGCATCGGTTTGTATACAAGGATTGTCATGAACAGAAGATAATGGTGGAATTGATCAAAATCCTTCCTTAGCGGACGCCTACGTCATAACATCTACCTGCATGCCAAATTTCAGCCCGATCCGTCCAGTGGTTTGGGTTGTGCGTTGATAGATCACTATGTCAGTCAGTCACCTTTGAGTTATATACTCGCATATTTAGATTAGCTCGTTTATCATTCAGTGTGGCTGTTTGTCAGTATGCAATAGAAACAATATGAGAACGGTTGCGGTTATATGATTGCACGTGCAGAGGAGGAGCACGCCAAGCACCAGGCCAAGCTGTACAAGCAGCAGGACAGCGTGGAGTCGCTGCAGCACGCGCTGGCGCAGCGCCGCCAGGCGTCGTCCGCGCGCCGCGCCGCCGCTGAGCGCGCGCTCCGCACCCGCGTCGACCTGCTGCAGCGGCTGCAGGCGCTGGCGCAGTGACTATACTATTACATCACTTTTTTCTTTATATTTATGGCTCCAAAGACTTGCCGTCCGTGCCCTTTTAAATTTAAGTTATTTTTGGCAATTTGTAGCTACATTTAAAGTTGTTTTGGGTCTTTTTTAACCCCTGTCTCCACTCATAATTCTTGTTTTCTTTATTTCATTAATTTCTCTGTACTCGAGGTGTCTCTATTGCAATGTCCGCTGAGACAGCAGTGGTTCTCCTGATGAATAGAGCTACAGCTTCAGTATTCACGATATTACCGTCCGCGAATTATATTACATTTTATGTTAAGAGTTTCATTCATAATTTGTAAGGTCTTCAGAATGTGACTCGCTACCGCTGCTCAAGCTGCTGGGCAAATCATTCGACATCAACCCAACTAACGCGCGCCTGTGCATCAAGAGTCTGGAGAAGAAAATTATTGAAATGGTGGACCTCATCAAGTTGGACGAGGTCATTATTTCGTTTCTTACTTTCCTCTTAATTGTACTCTTCAATTGACAGAATGATTATTCGATTTGATAATGATCGATTGAATAATTACAATGACGTGACGTATATTTTGTATAAAATGTTCATATTTATCCACTAGCGACCCGCCCCCGCTTCGCACGGTAGTACATAACTTTTCTCTATTGTCAATAATTTCCGCAGCCTACGCGATATAATCACTTTTTTGGTATTTTTTCACACGTTGGGTTGCATTCTCGAAGTTGTCATACGGATCCCTAACTTTTATGAAAATGTCGCCTATGCTCATCACGGACAATGTAGGATTCTAATGGTGAAAGAATTTTTCAAATCGGTCCAGTTGTTCCAGAGCCTACTCAATGCAAACAAACAATCAAATCTTTCCTCTGTATAATGTTAGTTTAGATGATTTCAAGACGAAAGTGTAGTAGAGTTGGAAGAGGAAGATCTAAGTCTAGGT
>DWEM01000494.1:0-18661 GCA_018245935.1 Agara belti belti
AAATTGGAATGAAACATTTGTAAGTATTTGATCACCGAAATAAATGTTGGCTTGTGGATTTGTAAATTCTAATGCTGAAAGAAAACCGCGATAGTTTAGTTTGTATTTCAGCTGCCACTCCCGGGGTGCTGGGGTTCGAAACCGTTGCTTTCACTTTTAAGTTTACATTTTATTAATAAACTATATTTTATGTTCTTTTAAATACACTTAAAAGTTGAATCTAATTAATTCAATAGCAAATTTCAGATAATGATAATATTAATGATTATTGTATAAAACTTGTAACTTACAGTAATACTTTAATCTGAACTGTTTTTTCATAAAACCATTGTCCAAAAGAGGGTCGAGAGATTTTTTCCCTCTCGGTCCACATTGCACCAGAGTCGATGTAAGGCCCCGGGTGTAGTAAAATTTTTATATAACATGTGCAATACTGGGTACTAGACTGACTGTCGTTGATTTTAAATCTTTTACTTAAATATAATTATATTAATTTTAATCTGAATATTAACTAATAATTATACTCTAATTATAATTCTTTAAATTGTACATCGTAAAAGATATGGTTTGAACCAATAATTCGGTAAAATCTTTAACTGTTGGGTACGTTTAAAGATTTCGTGTAAATAAACGTGTTCGTTTTTGAAGAGTACACAGATGTAAGCTCACCTTCTTTCTTCTGTTCCGCTTCCGGCTTCTTCTCGGGCCCGCTCTCCTCGATCCCCATGGACTTCATGCGGTCCGTCTGCTCCTTCGCCGCCCCCATGAACGCGCGGGGGTCCGACAACGCGGCCATGAAATCTACAGACACGAGGCGTAACATCAAAATCGCAGATCACACACGGAGATGGTAATAAAAAATACCTCTTTTATTGCACGGTTTCTAATGCTGGGGGTCCCAGCATAAGAACGACGACCGTTAGTGGCGTCTACTTCCTAAGGGCAGGCAGAATAAACTGGAAAACGGAGAGCACCTTCGAAGCCGTCCGGCACGTAGATCTTGAGCTCGATGTTGCAGAAGAGCATGGGCAGCGACATGGGGAAGTTGGCCTCCGTGCGCAGCGAGATGTGCCGGTAGCCCGCCTGCAGCCCGTCCAGCGGCAGGATGCGCTGCCCCAGCAGCTTGCCGCTCTCGTCGTACACGCCGAAGCGCAGCACGGCCAGGTCGGGCAGCACCACCTGCGCACGCGCACTTGAGACTTAGCCGTCTCTTGTCTTTTTTTCGACCCTTTTACTGGTGCAAAGCGGGACCGGGTCTCCTCTCATAGTGAGACGGTGTTAGGCCACAGTCTACCACGCCGACCGAGTGCCGATTGGCAGACTTCACACACCTCAGAAAATATTACATCCTTTATAACATCTCTGCGGTGCGCAGTTTTCCTTCACCGTTCTGGCGAGTGATATTTAAATATTAGTCTCTTGCCTAGTCGCCTACAATAGACGACAGGTGGCGCTGTGCGGTAAGCGCTGCTAGTGTTCGGTTGCCGACGACGTAAACTAGATGGCGCCGTCCGTTGCGGACAAAGTACGGACTCACCTTCCGGAACAGGAACGGCTCCTCGTTGTACACGGGGTTGAGCCCGTTGGCCGGCACCATGCGCGTTCGGAACTCCTTGCGGATGGTGTCGGAGGGCAAGCCGTACATGTCCACCTCCACGTACGTGCCGACCTTCTTGTCCGACAGGAACTGTCCCGCGATCACCTGCTCGAACGGACTCATGTGAACTTTCACATCACTGTTAAATGTAGGTACCGAAATTGTTACACGATGTAAAAAAATTATATTATCTATGTGAATATTTTTTTTTTCTAACCGTACTTTACACGTTCTCTTAATATATGAAAAATCGAGATCATTGTGGTCCTTAATGATTTTAAATTCATATATCATCGCAGAACGTATTTGTTTTATAGTTGATGGGTTTTACGATGTAGACAAGATTTATAGGCTTCATTTATTAGTACCCGTGACATATAGAATGCACTTTGGTCTCTATCGTTGACGAGTCAGATTGCTGTAGGACGCGTCGGGGCGTGGCGGAAGCGGGGCGTGGCGGGCAGAGGGGGGGCGTGACGCACCTGCACGGCGCACTGCGCGGCGATGACGCCGTCCACGGGCGCGTCGGCGAAAGGGTCGAAGCTGCGGTCGGCGCGCCGCATGAAGTCCGGCTTGAGCAGGTAGCCGCAGTTGCCGTTGTACTCGAACTTGCCCTGGTTCAGCTGCATCGGCAGGTCCGACGTCTGGAAGTTCAGCGACACCATCTGGCACCCCGCGTTCCAGAACACCTGCACGGAAACCGAATACAATTACTCTTTATTGTGGACGTGTAAAGTCAAGATAAAATTGAAAAAAATTGACATTAAAATAGGACTTGGGCATTCAATATATCAAACCTGAGGCATGTAATTGGAGGAGTCGGCCCTGGTGCCCTTGGGGTAGATCCGGGACATCTGTCGCTTGTTGTAATTCACGAAATCGATGGCCTGCTGCTTCAGGTAGTTCATGCCCGTGGTCTCCGCGAACGAAGACATGTTGTGGTGGATGTTCTTCTCTGTAAAAGACGTGATAATGTACTCGGTCATGTATTCAAGGATATTTTACATATTTTCTTGTGCAGTGGCTCTTCAAGTTCTCTCCTTTCGATAAAATAATCTTTACTGCCACAGATATTAAAACGAATTAATTTTAATGTTTCTTTACATAGCTTGTTAATTTTGTTTAGCACAAGATAGCAAAGACATAATGCGGGGAAAAACGTAATAGAAATGTGCGGTAACGTACTCTCGGCCTCCTCGAAGCTGACGAACTTGATGGGCTGCGCGTAGTTCACCATGGAGGACAGCCAGGGGTGCACGTTGGTGGTGGAGCCCGTGTACTGCACGGGCGCCGGCGCGCCGTCCTCCGCCGCGCCCGCCGCAGCCTCCGGTGGCAGCTCCTCGGGCTGCGCACACGCAGACCTTCACTCCATACATAGCCAATACTGGTTACCGGCTTAATTGATGGTTGTTGATTCGACCCGAGACAAATATTTGTGCGATTACCATAAATATTTCGCTGTCTGTCTGTCTGTCTATCAGCAGTTAAGGCTTCGGGAATATGACTCGGTAAGTACGGTACATTTACTTTTGTACTTGTATGTAATCTGATTACAGCGCAACGCTCGAGACGTGACCGGTCACCTTCACTTCGGGAGCGGGCTGCTTGACGGCGGATGCGTCTTCCTTGATCTCGTCTTCGATAACGAACTGCCCCTGACGGAACAGCTCCAGCTCCTGCTTCTCCACTTCCTGCTTCAGCCGCTTGTTCTTGATCATGATCTTGCGTTTGAGGGCGCACGGCGGCGGCAGCGGCACGCCTGGCTCCAGCTGAAACGTAGTTTTCTGTTTGGGGTATAGCCCTGCTTGCGGAATCGGCCGGAGATTCGTTGTCTTCAGCTATTTCAGCGATCGGATTTAGGACACTATTGTTAGTAGGTAGTTCGGCTTCAAGCTTGGTGCAGTGCGTTAATAAAGCATTTCCCGACAATTTCTAAGTAACGTACGTTACGTATTAGATGTATTATTATATATTTGTGTGACAAATATTTTTTGCAGACCGGTAACATCCTACTGATTTGGATTTCAGCCTTCTATTCGAGGAGTCTGGAATTGAAATCCCGGTCTGATATTTATGAGATTTAATATAACTCCGCTATAGCGGAAAAAAATGCGAGACAAGACAATACCTACTGTATGAGACAAAGCCTCCATAAAGAGCACCTTGCATTTCTGTACTTTGTCAATCTTATGTCAAGTCTGCGAAGTTGCACTCGGTCGGCTATATAGATTGCCCTAACTTCTTCTCAGATCCTCGCCCTCAGATCAAATCATTCCTAATTCAAACCATTCAAATCGTTCAAAGAAACCAAATCATTCCTCTCTATCTAAAAGACGTATTTGTATGCACCACATCCAAACGGGTCCTACTAGAAAGTTACCCATATTCCCTAAGAAGATTCCCAGCTGTGAACACGGTTGCAATAGTGTCTCCTTACAACTTACGGGGTGTTCCGGTAGGGGCTCCTTCAGCAACAGATCCCCGAGGATCTCGTCGCAGTACTTGGCCAGCTTGTACTGCTGCGCCTTGCAGCAGTGGTTCTCGAAGGACAGGATGACCGGGTAGTCGGACGTCACGAAGGCGGTGTCCCTCAGCGCGTATATGACGTCCTTGAACAGTATGTCCGTGCACATCGCCATCCCGTGGGTGATGATCGGCTCCTCGTCCTCCCCTTTCCCGTCCCAGCAGTCGAGCTCCACGCATCTGGAATATGATCGAATTTACGTTTAAGCAAATTTACGTTTAAGCAAAACGTAGAAACTGCATACGAATAAATCAAATATGGATTGAACAACCAATATTTGTGGACATCGGTAAAAAGTGCAATTACAATCAAATATAATATTTCTTAAATTCCAAAGATGAGATACAGTCAATGTGAAAACACCTTAACGATTAACACATACAGACAAGTAGGTTATAAACATACACTTAGTTACAAAGAAAACATTAAGTAATAATGAGGTACATGGTACATTGACATTGAAAAATAAATTCAGTACATAAATTAACATTAACGAATTTTAATGTAAGTATAATTGTAATAGAGATTAAATAATAATGGCAAAACATGGGATGGACAAGGGATGATAATCAAGAAGAGGATATAGGGACGATAATTATAATCAAAAAGGGGATATAGGGGTGATAATCAAGAAGGGGATATAGGGATGATAATCAAAAAGAGGATATTGGGATGATAATCAAGAAGGGGATATTGGGATGATAATCAAGAAGGGGATATTGAAATGGAAGTGATGGGTAAAATAAAATTATAAAATAAAAAAATAAAGAAATCGAGGCGTTTAACTCCGTTATGAGTAGGTTCCAAAATATGTTCAAAATGACAAGGCTGGTGGTGCATAGAGGAGAGTTATTCCATTATTAATATACCCACAGTAAAGAATGTTGATATGTTTATATTTCTCCTCTCATTATGGGAGATCTGTGTCCAACAGTGGAACAATAAGAGTCAAAAAATAATTTTATTTTTCTCATTTTTTGTTACTTATTTTTCTTATTAATTTTTTATTTTACTCATTTGAGTATTGCTGAAAAAAACAGAATTATTTATTGCGCTTAAATTGAGAGCATTAATTTTGTTATGAGTTTAGCCAATAAAGTTAGGACGAAGATGAAAACAATTAGAATCAAAATTAAAATGTTAAATGTACTGTTAAATTCTTTAAAGTGCTTGTATGATACAGGAAACGATTCAAATAAATAAATAAAAATACATGAATAACATAAAAATTAGATGAGACATAAAGATATTTATGTGATGTCACGGTAAGATTTACAGTAACCAATATAGAGTAAAAGTAACAAACAAACACGTGTAAAATACATTTGAAACTATTACAATTGCAAAACCAAACAGTCTTCACTCTCTCGATGTTCGTAGCGATGTCCCGCAGCCGTACGACATCTTAAGGATTCACAAATGTGTATCAATGTGTCACACTAATATACAGTTGTGTACTCTAAGATTCGCAAAATACTTTCCGATGTCTTCGGGTCCGACGATGTCATTGGATCGCTAGCGATGTAACAGAGATACATGTGATATGAAGCAAGTTTAACATAAAGAAGAATATCGACATATTACATATAGTATATGAGCGAAATAGTGATGACATCAGATGTTATGGTGACATGTGACATACAGCAAGTATAAAATAATGAAGCAATATTCTTCATTATGTACATGTACATGTATTAAGAAAATTGAAGCATGATTTCTCAAGAGCTTATAGTTATTTTATGATTCCAAGATATAAACAAGATTTTTATATATTCTTGTCTGTCTGTCTGTTTTTCTGATTATCCGGGTGTTTCTTTGGAATGGCGTAACCGATTTTAATGGGAACTTAACTGGAAGATAGACAAATTTCTAAAACCACATATAAGCATCTTTTTATTGAAGAAACATTTAGGATACCAGTGCGAAAATCGAAAATCCCTTAGAAATGACGCAAATTGCAAAATTACTTAGTATCCAAATTTCTTAGCTGAACTGGGCAAAAACTACTGGACGGTTTTATTTGAAATATCACACACAGACTGTCTATAAGCTTGTTTAACAAATAAGATATTTTTATCAAAACGAGGAACAACTAACATTACATAGATGACCTAGTGACTTGGTTTCAGATGTTGTGGTGAACAAAACTGTAGCGCGGGCTTCTTCTACCGGAACTTGTGACGAAGACACGTCGACGCGCGAACCCTTGAAGATTCACAAAGGTATATCAATGTGTCGCACGAATATACATTTGTGTACTCCACGAGCCACAAGATACTTCGGTGAACTGGATCACAGCGACATCAATACTTGAAGTGTTGATTAGCACTCTATGAAACTATGAATGACGAGCGTGTAACATTTATTTACAAGGTATATTAAAAGATATACATGATGACATATCGCATGCTTAATGGAACGCTGACTAATTAAGAGATAAGTTAAAATTTAGTTACATACAGATATCTTTTTTTACTGTGATCTAATAGATAGTTAATCAAATGTACAAAATACTACCACTCATAAATAATTAATAATTTAGTTTGAATTTTATTCATCAACAAGTACGATAAGGTCTCGTTGCAAGATCTTCTTTTGCGATTTCCCAAAAATCGTCTTTCTTTTAGTTAAGTCAGTGTTCCAATAAGCATGCGATATATGAAATAGATGCTTTTAACAATCAGACATAAGGACATAATTTTATTTTAACATTGAATATCAGTAAAGTACAATACAGAACACACTGTGCGCGTAATCTTCTTCACCGAGCTCTTCTGAATTGCGAAGACACGTCGATGCGCGAACCCTTGAAGATTCACAAAGGTATATCAATGTGTCGCACTAATATACATTTGTGTACTCCACGGGCCGCAAGATACTTCGGTGAACTAGATTTTCGGGTACGATGATAGCCGATGGCAACCGATGACTGCCTATGAGGCGAGCAGCGATCTAATTATGAGTGCATCATACAATTAGAACATAACACGACTATATACAAAAGCATTTTTCGTTGAACAGTTCAAAAAATAAATACATAGTTACAGTAATGGAGAATACGAAAAAAACCAGTTCTTCTTCAGTTTCCTTGGTCTTCGATGTGTCGCCGACCCGTCGACGTGCGTACCCTTAAAGATTCACAAAGGTATATCAATGTGTCGCACTAATATACATTTGTGTACTCTACGAGCCGCATTGTGTTCTGTATGACGACGAATACTATCGTTGACGCCGATGCCTTCGTGACGAGCGATGTTACTGTACTTTAATAACGACACGATATACACATTATTGAAATATTTTATATGAAACGAACAATGATCATGATACATATATATTGTACATGTATATATAACGATATAATGCTATATCATGTATTTTGTTCTTGTTGATCTCGTTTGATGGAAAGCGTAGATGGTTTCGACTGTGCGGATCTAGAAAATGCCTTTACTTGAAGAGTTAGCTCGAATAACGTGGAACTGAATTGAGTAGAATATGAAAGGAACCAACCTGCACCCGGCCAACAGGACCTGACGGTACATCTCCACTGAGCTCTTGCCGCCGAACTGTCGCCCTGACAGGTACGTGTTGTGGGACGAGTTGATGTAGTAGTGAGAGAGGGGTTGATCCATGTCCATATAGAAGTCCAGCCGGTCGAGGAACACCGGCGCGTTCTCGTCCGACATGAGGTAACGGATGAGGCCGTCTTTTGTAAGGCATCCTAGAAATTTGAATACGTTCATGTAATAAATTAAAACATCATCCTATCGTGTTTAATCAAGGAAAATTTGTATCACTATTGACAGTGAAACCAATATTGTTTTAGCAACAATTGCGCGGTAGAAAGGTCTGGTACTCCTAAAAGTACTTACTGGCATTCTTGGCTTCCTCGTTCTGTTCGTAGGTAGTGATGATTTCCAGGGCTCTCTTGTCATCGTACAGCGGGTACAGGATCTCGTTGAGGCGAGGGTCCCGCTGCTTCTCGTTCAGGAAGTTCACGAATTGCTCCATGTTGATGCGGTCGGATTTGCCTTGGGTACTGGAAATATTACCGGTAATGATGTAGTAAGGTATAAGTTTCATCCTCAGAGACATCTTGTAACAGCCCGTTGCTTTAAGGGTTAGGGTCCTGATAAGTCAGAGGTTGTTGAGGTTGGTTCGATTCTGTTCTCTCGGTTTAATTTTTGTGATGAAAGACAACTTTATTTTGTGTTTGGATGTAACATTATCTACACACATGTGCATTTTAAAATGTGTCTGTGTAATTTATCACTTGCCTGGTCATCGTAAGACCGACTTATTGGATCTGATCTTGAGATCAGATACTTATGTGTCAAATCGTCCCAAAGAGAAGAAATCTTCTGAGTATGCGTTAAATTCCCATCAAAACTTACATGGTTTGGAATAACTCCTCAATGTCGTTCCTCGGGCAGATTTTGTGGTACAACGCGTAGAACTTGTCGAAGGTGAACGCCTCCCGCTCCATCCCATCGTTCTTGCCCGACGGCAGACCCAGATCGGACAGGCATTGGTAGACCAGCTTCTCCGTCTTGCCCGAAGCGAACGTTCTCGCGACCACCTTAACCGGAACCTTGCCCTTTGGATCCGTGAGGAAACTGAGGCGCATCCAACTGAGAACAAGTTTTACGAATGTATGTACCCATCTATGAGTGTCAGAGGAAAGTGGAAATAGAATTATAAACATTTAAAGCTTTTAGCGTGCAGCTCAATAGAACAGATCGTGTATTGTGTGCCAAAGAAATTGTTAGTAAATTAGTTAACACTCCACAGCCTCATATCAATAAGTACCTATTGCATATCTAATGGAAAGTCCAATATTAAATTGCACAAGTTAGGTGGTATAAGGATAACTATTTTATTAATCACAGCGGGATTATGTGCATGGACATTTGCAACACCCGAGGATTCATCACTGCGGTGCCGGCTTTGAAGAAGAACACCGTTTGTTGAGTTTCGGGAATTCCTCAGAAGACAATTCATTCCAAATTTTCACGCTTTCTGTAGAAACCAATGTGGAAGACCGCCACTAGTCCAGATGTTTATTTATTTATTCTTGATTGTTATATCTAAATCCGGACAACAAAAGACGGACTTGAAGCGCCATAGTCTATCAGTCAACCCTGGGCGTTGGTAAAAATACGTGGCATGTATGACTAAGACAATGGCGACAATACAATTGTTACCGTTAAATAAACCGTTCCCATGTTGTAAGATTCGTAACACGTAACGTATTAGGTACTAAGCGGCATACGAGTACGTTTGTGCTGAAATAAGATGCTTTTCTATCCTTTCTTATATCCGAAGACTAAAATATTCACACGTGTATATTTATTGCGCATCAGCGATTCTAAATTGGCACCCCGCTCGCAAATCGATAAGCGCCATTGAAATAAGCCCGTCCGCTGCTCGGTACCGATCAGATCCCGCACGAAAGCCCGAAACAAACCTCGCCGCCCTCGCACGACGTAGCCAAAGCCAGTACAGCCAACAGCAGGCGACATCATTTCGCAAACAAAAAACACAAAAGGTGACAAACACAAATTCAGACTTCCAATAGAGACGATCTTTTAATATATTTTGATCTTTATTCTTAAGAATGATCGCTTAATCACAAGGCTACTTTGGTTATCCGGATCGAAACTTGAGCACCGTTTAGTCTTCAGTATCGTTATATTCCAAATGGTCCATTCGATTGGAGGATATGCGCAACTAAAACTGTTCGTCATATAGATTGACATATACGAACGAGCTACTGCGTCGACGCGAAACTGCATTGCGGTACCGCCCCCGCCTGCAGCCCCTGCCGCACCTCCCGTCGGCATCCCCCGGCGCCGAAGTTTGGCCAATATTGGTGCAAATACATGCCACATGAATACGAATCAAAATGAATGAGTTTTCAAAAGCTGGAAATATTGAAAAACAGAAACAGATTAGCGCTATTGATGATACCTTGATATGATATCTTGATGATACCAAATGACCATAGCTATATACCAATTTTAAATTTAATAATGTATAAGGCATATATGTATGTGGTAGGCATATATACGAGAGACGTTAGTCGGGACCGGACCCGACAATACTACATTCCCAAAGTGAACAAAGAAATGTGCAACCAAATTTGAAAGTGTCGATTTTCGAAAAGTATCCACAGATTCGGTGTCTGTAACTATCGTACGGATGTCCTTAGAAAACTAGCAGGGACCATTGGTATTCGGCAAACTGTTGGGTCCAATTTAGTAAAACATTTGACATGATAATATAAAGAGAACTCTCTGGAATAAAATCTAGTTCCACTCGATATCCGCATTGACGCAGGCAAGTTTCCAATGTTGGCCCAAATGTTGGCTCAAACATTGTCCTATCGATTACCTGTGTACAACGCCAAAGGTGCAGAGGACTCCTCTCTTTTCTTCCAAGATTCTTCTCTTTGCAGGAAGAACAGATTGCTGTCGCTGCGGCGTGTCTTGTACAGCTGATTGGCGTTGATGAGCTGATTTTTACACATGGCTCAAAGCAAGAAAGGAAAATTGCGAGCGACGGAACGACCGTTTCGGACGACGGAGAGAGCCGGACTGCAGTTAGCTGGGGGATCGATTCGCAAGGGCTGCGGCAGGGCGAGGCTGCGCGCGCATCCGTCTGGGACACCGGCTCTTAACCTGAGCGACGATGATCCCAAGAGATGGAATGAATATTGGACTTAATTGTAAACTGTGTATATAGAAGCGTAAAGAAACTTTTTATGTGCACATTAAATTCTGGATGGTTTTTGTAAGGAGAACAGAAAAGGAATGGATAATAACATGATCGATGTAGACAAACCCTCGTCGCATACATTTTTGTACTCGATAAGTTTAAATAACCAATGAATCTCGTATAGAACAATTTTAAAATGCTGAGTAAATCTTGTATCAACATTAAATTACACATAGTGAGCGGTATCTAGATTTGTATTAGATAAAATCACATAAGAGGTAAAGGTGCGAAAATGTTTTAGAACCACTGGCCTCGGCGGAGGCTGTGATGCAATTCGCTTTGCCCGGGGACCAAATGCGCGCGCAGGTCCTTTACGTAGGAACTTCTATAATGTCCGTCTCGTCTGTCGAAGGTTGGTCACTTTTTAATTATCCTCATTTTTCAATAGCAAAATAACTTTGTATCATCATAATTTGTATCGTAAGGCTTGTTGCTCTTCGTAATAGTTGCTGGAGCTTCATAATATTTGTCGTTCACCGGCGGGAATCGGCCAACGACTGCGATCTCAATCTGAGAGAAGACCTTTGTTCACAGCGGAGCGACACTAGTTGATCATAATGATTCTGATCGTTACGATGACGTCGATGATGCGGGTCATGACTACGATTGCGACGGTGCTACTGGCGCTGACGCTGGTGGCGGCCATTTTGTTGTCGCCCGTAATGTTGTACGCGTTCAGGAGGTTTGCGGCCGTGTGGCTGGTAAAGATGCTGATCACGGGGCTGATGCAGATGCTGACGATGTCGGTGCCTATGGAGACCCTGGCGCCGTTGGTGGGGATCGTGAACACGATGACGTCGGTGGTGCCGGACGTGCCTGGCATACTGATGGTGGCGGGAATAATTATACTGACGCTAATGAAATTTTACGGCAAGCTGTTGGAAACGACTATAGTAGGATCTGTTTTTGTATACGCATTGAACATACGCAGCAGCTATTTCATTCTTCGATACCATGTTGAAATTATTTAAATCGTTCACTATGATTTATTTCAAATACATAGAATAGATTATAATGTTCTCTGATGAATATAAAGCGAAGTAAATAAAAAAAAAATATAAAATGTTTTTTAATTATTTTGTTTATGTCTGTATGTATAATAGTTATTAGCTTAGAATTTCTTCAAAAGTTTTAAATAATTATACATATTTTATGTAACTTATGGCATTAAAATTATGCACCTTTTTAGATGAGGTAGGTAACTTTAAGTAAGGTTTTTCGAAATATTTCCTAATTAAAATACAATTCCCCCAAATTAATTTTATGCATTTCTTAATTTTCCAAATTTCTCAATCTCACATCATTTAAAAAATAACGTTCTTATTCCACCAAAGAGATTGTTTTGAAGAAAACAAAGGTTTTGCTGGACATTTGGTTTCAATGTCTTCTCACTAGTACCGAAAATAATGAGATAAATTCTGTAATATTCGCGAAAAAAATGGACCAAGGAATTGCTTGGTGTCACTGGAAATATGTTACATTCGGTATGTGGAAAAAATAAATAAATATTAAGAAGTATTGGTTGCCTTACTGCCTTGACTTGAGCTAGTTAAAGACCTCATGAACCAAGACATGTCTTAGTACCTAATAAATAAATACACACACGTATATATTTCAGGGTTCATGTCAATTTTATGTCAACATCTCTTGGAATACAAAATGTGACAACTAGACCTACAGCGACAAACAAATATAAGCTCTACATACTGTTTCATAAGGCTCGTTCTTGGGCACACATTGTTGATTTTGTTGTTGTGAGTGATGGCACGAAGCGACTCCTTCCAGTCCTATGCGGAAGCAGATAAAAAAACAATCATGCAGAAGACGTGCAAGAAACAAAATAAAGAATGTATAGAAGTATACGCTAATGATTGCATGCAATGTTTTGCGAATTTTAGATTACGACATTTAAGAGGTTGATAATTTTACTAATTTCAAGAAATTTAGCTATAATTACAACATCCCACTTTGGGTGATCATCGTACTTACGCTTTAGACTTGCTAATTTTCTTTCCATTCTAACTAGATAGACAATTGCGTAAAATATAAGGCATATTCATAATAGCCGTAGCTCTGTTGATGAAATTCGATGGCTACTTTGGATCATCATAGACAAATCTAGAGCAGGGGCTGTAAGTGCGAATTAAGTTATGATCCCAAAATGTTTCTATATTTTTTTATGTCTACTATTGTATATCCTGAATTCACATGATATTAAACTGATATTCCGTTCAATCTCACAAAAACTTCAGTAGAAGTTCACTTTATGCAATAATCAGATATAGATAAAATCTTATATCAGAGTGCGACAAATTGTTACAAGCGCCATCTAGTCTGTATCGATGCAATCAATAACAATGAAAAAGCCAACCTAGTACATCAATTTTTATAACAGATGGCGCTTTTACATATCGTACGAAACGTTATCATACGAAAAAGAGTTTATAGTGCTTACTACTTATCTACAGATATTGCAATAACATAGATAGACAAACAGATATCAGAAAATGTCACCGAATCTAAAAATAAAGCAAGTTCATTGTACATGCACATGTTATAAACAAAGAAAATAAAGCAGAGTTAGGGACGACAAAAATATTATTACAAAAACTTATATTAGTTGACATAATACATATCAAATGTTATCTTATGTTAATGTCTTCAAGCGCCAACTTACTGTTTCTTGAGGCAGGTCATAGGACACACGTTATTCGCCTTTACATTGTGCGTGATCCGCCGCAGACCATCTAGCCACACCTTAACAACAAACAAATTAGCTTACTACATAGCTTACATACTACTGTAATTATTGGCTTTATCCTACTACTGATGAACAGATTTACTGACAACGTTCGTGACTTTTCCGACTATAAAAAGTACTCAACGCGACCTTCTTGTGGCACGTCTTCTACGAGTACGTCATCGAAAAAGGACACACCAAAGACTGAAATTAATCAAATCTGACTCTGAATATTTTAACCAACAACTAAGGCCGTAAAGCTTTTCATTGTGACATAAGACCCGTTTTCAATATTAAAAGAACAGAGCGTTAAACTAATAGTTACTAGAATAATAAGGAAAATACTGGATAGTGCGATAAGGAAAAAAACATTAAACATTGGTACCTACACTAATTTGGTTTTAGCTTTAACCTTCGAAAGCAGCACTCAGTGAGTTTCATTATACGCAGCGCGAGCTTTATTACGAGAACTAGTAAACGAGGCAATAGACTTAGGCAATAGGCTTTTATAGTTATACCAGTAAGTAGAAATTTCAATGTTACTGCGGACAGTACGAGCTTTAATCCAACGTCTACTCGAGACGGCAATAAAACGAGCATAAGTTTAATAGTTACGTTGTAGATGACTATAGAAATAACTAGAGCGTCTTTACCAGTTAATTTCTGAAAGCTTCTAGAAAATCCGAGTACTATAACCCAAGTAACTAAAACGTCCGGTGACACACAATATTGCTGAAGTTACTGTAACATATGTTTTATATCTATAGAGCAATTAGGATAGATTGTTCTAGAAGCTTGTAGAAAGTACCGGACGGACCTTAGCAGTGTTGGCGTCAGGACAGACGACGTGTTGGTAGTTTATATTGATGTAGTCGGTGCCGCTGCATATGGTCAAAGATTTATCTTCTAATTGGTCCCCGTGCTTGTTCACCAGTTTGTCGTTTAGTTTCGCATCCTGGAAATAAAAAAATACTTTTATTGTTCGCATATTTAAAACTATCGATACCCAATAGACTAACGCCATCTATCTGTCAATGTCAATGCTCTAATGTCAATGTCAATAAAGTCAAGTCGCATATTGAGTAGCAAATAACATAAAGATTATGGAATTCATAGGGAAATTCGAAGAGCTTGGTAAGCAGTAAGATCTCACTTCCTTTATTAGCAAAGCCTTTAACCGAGTAACTGTCTTACAAGGTTTTTGTAAGGAATTTAGTCATCTTGCAAGTTTATGTTTTCGGGGAATATATTTTTTTTTGTTAGGTATACTATCTAGACAAGGTTTGCTGCTTTTTTGCTTCGTTTCTGCACTGTTTTGTTTTTGTGGCAAAACTAATTTAGAATAACAGTGCGTGGGACCATTCTTATCGTCCTATTAGAAGTCTATGGTTCCTACATGGCTATAGGCGGCATCTATGACTGCTGCTCGTACGTTTGGTACTCCTGTGACATATTAAAAAAAGTACATCAAGTACAAGTACAAGACAAGTACAATGTTAATTGGTGTCGTTAACTATTAATGTCATTGTGTACGACCATAACCGAGGATTAACGATGTTTGCCGAACGATTTACGAGCGGCAATCGCGACAAGACATTCATGTTTGTCGCCCGAACAATCGATGTTTGCGCGACAAAATCGATAGTTGTGTTCGATGCGATATGACATTGAATAATTTATACCCACCGAAGCATGCGACTAGCCGTACGAAAAAGAATAATATACAAATAAAACCGGTTGCAATTTTTACTAACTTTTTTTCCAGTCACAAAATCATTTTTGAGCGTAATCACCAATGTATAATATGAAAAATAATACTAATAACAAGTATATACAAGCCCTTTACTGATACATTTGTTATAATTGAATTGTTTGTCGACAAAGTTGTGGAATTAAATACATACAAACAAATCTCTCATTATTCCATGATCTAACGAAAACAGATTTGAAATGTGGATATTTGAATAATATTTGTACGTTATATTTATTTAGAGTTTAAATGTTTGTTCATTTAAAGCTTGGACTCTGTTCAAATGTCAGATAAAATAACATGTTCAATAATATTGTAACTGTCCCGAGGCTGACAATCTAATTGTGTGTGTCATATTAGAATAACCCGTAAGGCTAATTACACACGAGTTGAGCTGAAACATTTTGGTATTGTGAATATTGTAATTGTAACAGACGCAAAAGCACGTGTTAATCGTGACTAAATTACGTTAATGTCCGCTGCATTTAAAACTTTTAAGGAGTCAAAAATTCAATTCAAATTAATTCTCTTGGTAGACTTTGAATAACAATCCTTCGAAAACATCTTTCATACAGTTTTCGTAGCAAGTAGAATGCTACCATTTAGCGCAGAGTAATTCTGTCATAAGTAGGATGTTTCCAGTTAGTTTATTAGTCGATATAAGCATGCGTCGTGCTCTCCCTGGTTACCTTTGGCACTCCTCCAGATCTGACGTCGCTGACCTGGCACAGCTCGATCACGTCACCATCCTGCAACAAACGAAAGACCCGTCAATACTGATTACACACTACCAGCCCCGGTGTCAATTCGCATTGTATTGAATTCACGCAGTTGCCATTTCTAAATAACTGTTTTCTTAAGTACTTTGTCCGGGCTAATCTCTGGAACGGAAAAACCGATTTTAATGGGTCTTGTGCTGGCAGATAGAGTAATTTATAGAACAAGACATAGGCTACTTTTTATCCCGAAATTCCCACGGGATCGGAATTTACGTAGGTCGTACCGCAGGCACTACTGATCTATAATAACGTTAATGATAATAAAATTAGGACAATTCCATACACAGCTACCCGTTTCCAAAATACGCAATTAAATGCCTGTGTTACGGTAACCGGATACCTGATAAACGATATTTTAGTGAGGGTTGTTTGGGAATTTTGAAAGGTTATATTGTGTACCTACACGTCATTATAAATGATCGTGTGGAACTTCGATATTGTTTACTTCCCGACCCTTTTTTTAATCCACTGCTGGACCGGGCAACCTCTCAAAGTGAGAAGGTTTACGTAATCATCCCTCGACAAAATTCGTGGCTGCACTGAATATCCGTGGTTTTCCACAGGTAACCGTGAGTGTACCCCCTTTCAATCCATCCATTTCTTTCTTTAGACTTGTGTATAACATTTTGTAGATGGGCACAAGCATCTGACATCGGCAACGTCCGCATTAGAAACGTTGCTCCGGAAACGTAATATCCGCAGTCCCCAGTTCCGCCGGAGAGTACCTACACTGACATTTCACTTACACGTTGGAAACTACTCCACCTCGCTTCCTTCCGTACTTCTAGAGTATTCTCCGTTATTCAAGTGTAGAGTGGTTGGCGACCCAGACCGCAAACCGGAGTTCGTGGGTTCGATTCCCACCCGGGACAACCGTTTGTGTGATCAGCGCATTTATTTGCTCTGTGTCTGGTCGTAATAAGAATATCTATATACGTGTTTATCAGCTGGTCCGGTTATCGTAACACAGGCATTCCATTGCCAGATTCGGAATCAGATAGCCGCGTTGATATATCATGTGTTGTCGTTTGATAAAATCTCATAATGGTTCATAAATGTCACTGATTCTGTCTCATTTCGTGCAAAATTTGAAAAAAAAACGAACAAGCAGTTCGCATCACAAACAAATCCAACATTTATATATAGAATACCCTTTGCCAATAAAACTACTGGTACCTACACGTGCCTTAAAAGATATAGAAATAGAATACCAAATAACACTTCGCGGAATGTCGATCGCTAAAATATATTTACTGCTATGTTACAGAAATAGGCGGCACGTGTTATATTCGGTTAACGTTTATATATTTATTTAGACACAAACAGCAATACTCAACATTTCCATTAAACATGTTCAAACTATATTATTCAGTACTCCGAATGCTATTGCCAGAAAGAGACGAAAGGTGTTTGTCAAGGTCGTATCAAATGAAAATCCTGTCGCTGCTTACCCCTACGGCTAATAGGCACGACTGTACAGATAGAACGCCAGTGATAGCTATATACAAAATTGTCATGATTATTTTTATATTTGACCTCATAGGAAAATGATCACCATAATTATTCTCAAGAGAGTAGTGTCGTAACTTAAAAAAGCTATTAAAATAAAAAAAAGCTTTTATAAAATGAAAATATTGCACTGTCATCGGAACCTAGCGAGCCTGTCAAATGTATGCCCAAGCTTAGCTTCAAAGAAACCGGATGAAATATTAATTGCAAAATTCCAAGACATACATGCAAGAGAAGTTAAATAAAAGCTTGTAATAACTTGAACGGTGTGCCCTAGTTCTGACCTTAAACGGTGATAAGCTCTGAAAGCACCATTTATTAACTTCCGGGAACGACAAAGCCGGCTGCACTGGCGCCGGATATTGCGTTCTCAGCATCCTTCTTGTGAAACAATATTATCCACGCGGCATGATTGGTTATTAACCTTGCGGTATTGCTAATATCGAGATTATTAGAACATGTCCGATAAATCGCACTAGAATAGCGGGTAGCGACCACTCCCAGCAGTGGGATGCAAAAGGTTAAAATAAGGTTTTGCAGAAATTGCAAATTTATTATCTAATCAGCTGTCCGGTTACACAGGCAATACATTGCCCAATTCGGAATCAGATAGCCGTGTGAGAACTTATCCCCAGTTATTAAAGAAAAACCCTTAAGTTAGAACGTTTAAACCCCCCCCCCCCTCCCCCCGAAACCCTCAAATGCTGGAGCGATCGTCTATTGTGAGAAAGACATCTCTAGGATATAAGCGGTATAATGCAACGTTGGTATGTACTCCATATATGAATACTGCATTTAATAACAAAAGTTGTGTTACCCCTTGTCGTATCTGGGTTACGTCGAGTTTCCAAGTCTCTTCAGTAAACGTAGATAGTTAGCAATATCGGCGCGGTAGCTTGCATTGTTCACAGGCGCTTTGGATACATTAGACAGGTTATCTATCTCTAATATATAAAATTCTCGTGTCACAGTTTTCGTTACCGTC